>APFE031678704.1:19733-44040 GCA_000404065.3 Pinus taeda
TTCTCCCTAGTCATCCACTATAAGCCTCCACGATTTACCATGATCATACATTATCATTCACAGTAGGTTAGTTATAGATAAACCATTCTTCCCAAGGTAAGTATGATTCACCATGGTAGTCATGTAAGATATTGTTGACAATGATGCCCATGTTGACTATGGTTGACCATGTCAACTATATTCAACTATAGTTAACATGTGTTATTGTATAAACATTATAAACCCTAACACAATCAAACACATTTATCACTTGGATTGGTAATATTAATCCTTCACATTTTAATCATAATCCCTTAGCATTATAATATTCACACAATGGGTTATTAACCCCTTGGGTTTATAACATTAGTAATGACTTATATTTATTAATGCCTTAGGTTTTTGTTAATAAGCACAAGAGTTTTTAATATCAATTGCAAAGGTTTATAATATTGATCGATTGAGTTTGTAATATAGATCTTTATGTTTCTAATATTACTAATCCGTTGGATTAATATCTTCGGTTTATCTTTCGTTGAATCTCTAATATCAACAATCCTTTGCTTTATGATATTTATTCCTTCAAGAAATATTAATACCTTAATTTAATAATATTAATAATTCTTGGGGGTATATATAACATTAAATTGCAATTAAACTAATTTTAAATAATTTATAAATTATATATTTATAGACTAAATTATTAATATATAATATTTATTTCAAAAATATAACTAAAGGTTATTAGAATTATATTTAAACCCAAATTGTGAACACAAAAAATGTGAACAATAAAAAAAAATCCCCGAAAATTAGATAGGATTGTATGCTTTCACCATCATAAGTCATTGTTGGTTGATTATGGTTGACAACTATGATATATTGACTTTAAAGTTTAACTATCTCAAAAATACATTTAACCATTATAACATCTCTAAACATTTATAAATTAATTAATAATGAATTTATCTATATATATATTATATATAAATATATATAAATAAATAATATATTAAAACCTATAGTATATAAAATTATTTTAAAAATATATACATTTTATGGTTGAAAACATTTAAATCTATTATATAATCACTAATATTGAATCTTATTATATAAATCTAATAAAAACCTTAATATTAAAACTCTATTATAAAAAATCAATAACATAAATAATTAACATTATTAAATGATTAACAAATTCAATGCATCGTGCACAGTAATAATAATGATTTGGAGGTTGAATTAATTATAACAAAATGGAGATAACACAAACAAAATAAAAAAACATGAGAACACATAAATATTAGAAAAGCTTAATATAATTAAGAATATATTATCATTATGTAAATAATGTATAATTATATATTATATTAATATGAATATTAATGTTTAATAAGATTGATATTTATGTTATAATAGTATATGAATGTTTTTATGAATGTCCCTTGAACAACCCTTTTTATAAATATTGTAACTTATTTTCATTGTAAAACCCCATATTTAAATTTATATATTTAAGAAGTGATCATTAAATTTGTTTTTGTTTAATATTCGAAATAGTTTTCCCATTGGCGCTTGTTTTTTGACAAATGAAACAATGATTCTCAACTTCGAAATAGTTTTCAATGTTTCTTTGAAATTACAGAGTCATACCTAACCGACGAAATCTAAACTTTATATATTTTAGATTTTTTTACTATGATTAATATGTAGTATAAAAGAAAAAAAATTGACATTAAAAAATTTCATATTCTCCAAAACATTTATTAGATGAAAAGAAAATCAAATAATGCCATATTTTAGGAAGTACCCGAAAACAAACCTGTGAAATAATCCAATTATTGAAAAATAATACCAATATTTCTAAACGTGGGAATCCCAGGAATCTAGCTCGGCGGTATCTAAATAGAGAATTTTGGGAGCTACCATTGTATTATGGTATCCTGGTGTTGTGAGTGTAGATATGTATGCACGTAGTGTAAATGGCAGTTATCAAGTTTGCTGGTATTGGGTAAAAAAAATTGAAAATATATTTATTTTGATATTATATCGATTTGTCTGGTTGATTATATGTTATATATATATTTTTTTAATTTTATATTAATTATAGTTTTTTATTATTTTTATATTAAAATGGCAGTTGAATAAGTAAAAAAAAGGCTACTTAAATATCTATTCTCATTTTGTATGTTAAATTTTAGATTTGGAGATTTTCGTTAGTTTATGTTAGTAAGTTTTATTTATATGTTTTATGTTATAGATTTTTATTTGTATGTTTCTTCACTTTGTAATAACTAATGAATTTGATGATTTTTGTCCTTGATGTTTTTGGATTAATTCTTATATAAGAGAACGAGGTTTGGAAGATAAGTAACAAGAGTATCCTTTATGAAAAAAGATTTATAAATTTAAGATTTAATAAAAAAAAATTGGATCAATTTTTATATCAGAAGTATTGGGGGGTAAATATTGGAAAAATAAGTAACAAAAGTGATCTTTATGAGAAAAAAGCTTAATGTATTTTTCTTTGAAATTTTCAATATATCATTGAGTTCAGTTTTTTGAAAAGTTTAAAAAGAAAAAAAAATAATATGTTAATCATTTTAAAATATATATTCCTTAAATTTTCCCCACTCACTTTTTGATACAGATTTTTTTTGCTTATCCAAATCAAACTGGAATCCAAATTTGGTAAGATGAAATGTTCAACAGGCACCATAAAAACCAATTTAAGACACAATCTTAATTATATTTTACAAAAGTGTAATAATGAAGGTATATTATTGTATAAATAAATTCTAATAATGGCTAAATATATATGATTCTTGGAATGATATTTATAATAATAATAAATATTATTTTTTTAGAAAACAATAAATTATTTTTTTTTAATATTATGATTTTATATTTATATATAAATATAAAATATTTATTGTAATTATTTATCTATCAATCATATATTTATATATTTAATAGGTAAACAAAGTTCTTCTATATATTCAAGATGTTTTCATAAAAATAGTAAATCATTAACTCTGGACTCCAATTTATTTTTGTCTTCCCATTCACTTTATTCAACACTCATATTCACATAAACATTATCTTAACTCACCTCCTTTCCTTTCCTTTTACTTTATATCAGGCAATATTTTGACCATTATCTTTGATTGAGTCACCTCCTTTCCTTTTACTTCATCTCACGCAATATTTTGACCATTACGTTCACAACTTCATAGTCTTTCATAAAATAATAACTTGAGATTTTTTGGACATCACTTCGGCCATGAAAAAACAACATTTCCATTGTAGAAATTACTCAGCCATTTTAGTAAATCTGCCTTTTGATTCAAGCATAATGGACACTTGTTAGAAACTATGATTATGTTGTAAATTGTGCTTTTCCAAATTATTCTGCCTCTTGAATTTAGGCCACCGCTGGTTCAAACTCAGAACTTGCCATTGAAATAGAAGCTCACATGAATTGGATTTATGAAATTAAGAAATCCACTTTACCTTTGGAAACAGAAATACTGTACTCCTGTGAATTGCAATGCGGGCTTCACACAGCTATTCGATTAAACATTCGTTCTGTCAAATCAGCAACTCATACAACACGAGTTTTATGCAAGAAATCCATACATTGAAACACGAAGGGGACACATCATGCCCTGCACCAGAAAAAAAAAAAAAAATCGGAACGCGCACAACATTCGCACTTTAGCGTCATTTTCTCTTTGTATGAAACTTATTTTAGACAAAAAAAAAAAAAATATGGAGTATCCAGTAACAGCTTTAGCCAAGGCGTGGGTGTACTGTGTTATCCAAAAATGTAATGTTTGGCAGGATAAACAACTTCACCTCTTCCTCAGTTAAACACCAACTTTACTTGGTAATTAAGGGTTCAATGTGCGCCGTACAGTACTTTAACGACTGATTCGACCCCAGCTTCGATTACAACCTCGTAAATCTGAAACATTGCTTCAATCTGCATAGCAGTTAGAGTTACACAGTAACTCAACAATGTTATTCAATTTCCTTTCAACTTACTGCGACCTTCCTCCGCTCTGCATGTACCCGATGCCGCAGTTAAGGAAGCCTCTTCGAATTCAAACGCACGTCCGTTCGATTCGCCTCGCCAGTTGACCACATTTTCATTAAAATATTCATTAATATTTTAGGTTCAGTACTTTACGGATTTGTTTATGATGTTGAAAGAATTTCCAGCCCTTTTAGGGTTAAGTTCTTCATCGACTTATGATGCATTTTGAAATGAATATTCCGTGTTAACTTTTATTAGTATTAATATATTTCTTCGTTCTCCTCTCCTAACCTGTTGTAAAGTAATATGAAAGTCAATCACTCCTAATAGGAACGTGTTGAAGTCTCATAACTCAGGTCTTTTATTAAATATATGTTATGTCTTTTGTTAAATATATATTTTGTTATTCAAATATTAGGTTTAAGTTTTTTAATATTTAGTTTAATATTATGATTTATAATATTAGCATATAGGTTTATTGGGTTATATTAACTATATTTATTAATATTGTGTGAGTTTTATTAAAATATTTATTAAATTTATCTTAAATGCGCAAGATAAATCAGGTCTGAAATCAGAATTCTTGAAAGGCTTATACTGTTAAAAATATTAAGCTGAGAATAACTGTTATTTATTTATTTTTAATTTTGCTAACTTCACAAGAAAGTCTTATATAAGATGTATGATATCAGATTTGTAACATGAGAAATGGTGGATAATGCCAGGTCTCTCTTAAAAAAATCTATCATTCATTTTAAAATTACAAATATGTGATATTATTCATGATATGGGATCTGTATATAACTAAAAGAATATAATATGTGAAAAAAAGATATCAGTAACTGAATCTCAAAGTTATTTTTTAAAAGAATTTTACAATAGTATGACAGCTCCATGCAAATAGAAATATTTACAGTAATATATAGAAAAAAATAAAAATACACCTAAATTAAATAAAGCTCATTTATAACATGTGAAAAGAAGATATCAATAGCTGAATCTCAAAGTTTAAAAGAATTTTACAATAGTATGACAGCTCCATGCAAATAGAAATATTTACAGTAATATATAGAAAAAAAATAAAAATACAACTAAATTAAATATAACCCTACTTAAATCTATGACTAGAGTTCATTGCAGCTTTGACTAGAGCTATTTTAATAGGATAAAAACAAAAGCAATTACTTCATAAAATGTAATAGATCATTGCGCAATAGTTTGTTTATTTATTTATGAAAAATAATTCTAAAAAAAAAAAGATACATAGCAAAATAAAATTAAAATAATAATAATAATAAAACTTTATTATATAATATTTAGTTCTCAAATACACAAAATTCCGAAAAAAAATTGATACAATAATTCTAAAGATAACGAATCATATTCCATATAGAAATTGCAAAACCATACCATGTAAAATATGACTTAAGAACTATAGCAACCCTAAAAGGAGGTAAATACCAGGGGCATAGTCCCTCATCGGAAAAATCAAACTAGCGGTATCACTACACATTCATTCGAGTTTTATTTAAACAGAGATCTCATTTGAACCGACATATGAGAGTTGATACTAAAAGAATAATAGAGTAGAGGATGGAACATTGGTCACCAGATTCAACCTGACCAGTCTGCAGTGTATCAGGCAGTCTCTGCTTCGGCTGGAACTTTTGCAACAATGCCATGGCTGGTCAAGTTGTTCGAGTAATACAAGTAGCTCTCCGACAGTGCTGAACAAAGGACTTCCGCTTGGACGGGCAGGGTATAACGGGCGTGTGTAACCAAAATCAAATCCCAAGCGGAAATCCGTTCTTCAGGACTCTCGGAGAGCTACTTGTATTACTCGAACAAAACACGGCCTTGAACGGTTACATTTGATGCTTCTCAGACGCCACCGTTTTATAGCCCTCCGTGACAAAAATCTCATTTTTGAATACACGCTCATTCCTTCAAACGTGTGCACCACGCAACCATTTTTTTTAATATCATTCCTTCAAACGTATGCACCACGCAACTATTCAAATGCTAAAGTCGACTATTAAAATACATTTTAAATCAAATGAAGTCAAGTATATTTTAATTATATTATTTAATGAATATATTCCTCTTATATGAAATTCATATTAAGATTCATTTTTTATTTCGCGAGTAATGTGTTAAACCTGATCACCTGTGGCATTGCTGGTCCTATGGAATTGCAGCAAAGGTCCAACATCTCAGCGTAACGGTTAGTCGCAGTGGTAACGGTCCAAATGCCAAACGTCATCGCCATCCTCAATAATTCCCTCAAACGCCAAACGTCAGTTTTATAGCCCTAAATGGTCCCATGGGTAGGATATCCTCCCTGGCATCACATCGTTCAATGAATAGGGTAACCTCCGCGATATATATATATTTGCATTTTTAACATATAAATGGACTTAGTATTTTGAAAATGTTATTTAGCATTAGGATTATTACACAATTTAAATTTACCAAACAAATATTTATAGTTTTTTTTCTACAGAATATTGATTGAAAATTATAAGTAAAAATTCATTAAAATGAAAAATAGTAACTTTTTTGAAATATTTTTTTTGTAAGTTTTTGTAGGACTCTCCTATTTTCATGTCCATTACACACCCAGCTACTCGGGAAGGGTAGCCTAAGATTTGAACCCAAGACTTCCGGTTCGTTGAGACTTCATTTCCACGGCCACTACCACCTGAATTACCACATGTGGAGTTTTTTGTAGGCTGGTGCTGGACTCTCCTTTTTTGAAATACTTTAACTATAAGAATGTTTTTTTTTTCTAACCATATGAATATATATGTATAGGAAATTAAAACATTTTACTTAATATAAGTATTGAAATATTTGACTTATCATTGTGTCCATGTTAATTATTTTGTGTTATTAACATATTCTGAATGTATTTAATTTTACTTAATTTTTCATATTAAAAAATAGTTACTTATAATCTAAACCAAATTTTATTAATATTAAAATAATTCATAATTTTAAATGCAACATATTAATTCTATATTAAAAAGATGAATGAAATAGACACACCCACTTATTACTCTTATTAAGAATAACTGTATTTTATTTTTTTTTGCAATTAAATTTTTGGTTTTGTATATACATACATATATAAAGGTAGTTGATGTTGAAATAAATTACTTATTATTAATATTAAAATACTTTATATGTGTTCTACATTAATATATTGTGAAATTTTTTTTAAAAATTAGGCATCTTCCTCACATCAAAAAGTTAAATTATAACATTTTTTTTTTAATTACTTTATCTCTCTCTAAAGTTAGTTAACCCACACTGAACATATCCAAAAAGTATTTCCCATTTTAATTATGTACATTGAAATATTATTACTATAACTCATTCTTATTAGGTTATAATAGTTAAAATTATTTAGACATGTATAACATTATGATACTTTAATGATTAAAACTATCTAGATTGGATGTTCATTTTATTATTTTAATTATACCTAACATTGTTTTTTATTTAGACAATATTTCATTTTGTTTGGGAATCCATTTTGGTGAGGGGAAGAACCTCTTATTAAAATAATTATAATAGATCTCAGTTAGCTTTTGTGAGTGCCCATTCAAACATTGTTCATAACTATGTGTAAGTGATCATTTCAAAATAATAATAGAAACTATATGTTTCTTACACTAATGATTTTAAAATAACTAGAAAAGTGATATCAATTAAATCTCTAGTAAATTTTGATAGGAGACAATCTATGGTAAGCATCAAAAGACTTACACCATAATACATTTCACATTACCAAGATAAATTTTTTTTATTATAAAAATTAACAAAATTTTAACATCTTCTTCTTCTTATTATTATAATGGCTTGAAGATATATACACTTTAAGAAACATGCAACAATATTGTTAACCATGGAGATTTATCTCTACATTAACAAAAAAAAATTAACTTGTAAATCATGTTTGTCACAATACAATTGCTTATCAATAAAACATGCCCAATATGACAAAAAAAATTGTGTTATCCACGCCTAGCAAGTTAGAAGGAGAGATTTGCATTTTAGTTGATTATTTCATAATTCATCATAAAGAACCTATAACCAGTGCATATAAATTAAACAAGTGTTGTACTACAAATAATTGCTTGCCATTCGAGTTACAAACTATGTTATCTGAAAAGTTGCACAAAAATTATAACCTACCTTGCTCAATGGTAAATTAATAATGGTCAATAGGTAAATGGAATATTGTACCCTTGCATTGACAGGTACTAATAAATAGCAATTTGAAGTGGATATTTAATTTTTTTTGAAATTACACAAATTTACCCACTATTAACTATCCAAATCACTATTCTAGATTCCCCATTAACCATTACATAGAATGTTCATTAATACCTAAAGTAACCTCAGTAGAGGATAGCAAGTTGCATAAAAATTAACAACCACTTTTGTAGTATACTAACATAAAATGTATGATGTAACCTTGCATCCATTTCATGATTCCTTTAACTAGAGTAATTAATCACATACTTCACATTATAGATATCACATCATGAAAGGAATCAACATCTTCAAACTCAGATAATAAGAAATCACATCATTGAATACATATATAATCTCGAAACCCTATAAGGTGAAAACCAACAATGATCCAAAATGGATTTTGGATAGACTCCTAAGTCTAATTGTTCCTCACAGAGGAAAAATGAAAGTCCAAGTAAGTTCCTGGAAATAGCCCCATGGCAAATATCTTTTCATTTTGAATCTACTGCAAGTTGAATGGGCTAAAATGGACTTAGGGTGCAGAAATTATCGCACAAAGAATATGCCCTCATTCTTTCGAAAAAGAGGCAAAAACCCCTAAAAATGGCAAAAAACCCTTAAAAAGGGAAATCACATCGGAAATAGGCAAAGGATGGATTTAAGCAGAGGCAAAGGAAATTTTGATCCGTCGATCCGATCGATCGGATTGGAGGCGGACACACATGCAATATTGGAACCATGGAATCAATGATTTCAATCGTCTGATATGCCGATCACTGATGACCAATCGGCGAGTCGGCATTGGCGATGCCATAGAGAAAGACCTCGGGACTTTGCAATATGCTATTGCAACAATTCGCATTGCAATATCGTGTCGGAGCAGTACAACAAAGCGGGGCCAATATACATATGACTTGCAATCGCTAGACCCAATGGATTCTATAAGCGTAGTTCATAAAATTTGAAATCGAAAAAACAGATTTTCCTCTGTATTTACGCATTTCAGCTATATAACCAAAATACAAAGGAAAACACCCAAAAGCGACAAAACTGGACCTGAAGGGGAAACAAAGGTGCGATCTATATAATTTGAGTTCCGTAAAGGCGGATTTCGGGTGGGCCTCAGATGAAAAATGGTTTCGGGTTGGCTCCACCTAATCCCACACAATGAATGGCACATGGCTTAGTGGAGGAACAGGGAAACTACCTTTCCTGGCGGGTAACCTCCGTATCCTTAATCCACCCAAAATTGAATGAGGATTGTTGGATCGAAGATCCCGTAGATTGATAGTGGAGCTGTGAAAGTGGCCCAAGGCTGACTCGATGTGTTTATAGGGTGGATGCGATAACATTTGAAGTCTGATAAAAGGGATTTTAACGGGTTTTTCATCGTTTTCCCATGTATTTGGGATTTCAACCAATACACTAATGTGATGCGATATAATGCCTAGTGGCAGACTCGAGAGGGATTTTAGGGGCGGATGAATGGAATTTCACGTTCCACAGTGTATTTTCTAGAAATCTCTGTGTAATGAAATTTTGTCCAGTTTTTGGGTTTTTGCATATGAAACAACTTCTATCCCTTGTAAAAGCTCCTTTTCATCATTCCAAGCTACAAGCAGGCGTTTTGGCAGATGATGAAGCATTTGAAAGTCACAGAGCTGCAGAGCGAGATGGCCAACAAAACATACAATGCAAAGAAGTGACAGAGCCACAGGGGAATGATTGAATGCAGGGAAATGACTGGGGAAGCCGAAAAGCCAGGAAAATGCC
Source organism: Pinus taeda (assembly GCA_000404065.3). Lineage (NCBI taxonomy): Eukaryota > Viridiplantae > Streptophyta > Pinopsida > Pinales > Pinaceae > Pinus > Pinus taeda. Next base: position 29,788 of record APFE031678704.1, read on the forward strand.
TCAAAGGAGCCTAAAGAGCTCGATAGAGGGTAGGAAAAGTGAGTTGAATGCTGAAAGTAGTTGTAGAGCCGAGAGAACAACCGAGGGAGTCAATTGGAGGTCAACTGAAAAGTCAGAGAGTTGCAAAGAGCTAAAGAAGCTAGAGCTGAAGAGCCAGAGCCAAGGCTAGAGCCAAAGAGCCAAAGCCAGAGCTAAGAGCCAGAGTCGAGAGCTAGAGCCAAGAGCCAGAGCTAAGAGCCAAAGCCAGATCCAGGAGCCAGAGCAAGAGCCGAGAAATTCAAGAGTGAGGGATAAACTGGTATATAAACCCATTATTTCTATGTAAAATAGTGGGGTTGAGCCAAGGGCTTGTAAGAAGGACTTTTCCAATCCCAGAGAACCTAGTCGAGTTGACTAGAGCTCACAGAGATGTAGCCTAATTTTTTTGGGTGAACTCCTAATTAAATTTATGTTCTATGTGTTGTGTTTCATTGATGCATTATTTACTGTTATACATGTTATATCAGCATAACAACAGAATATTAAAAGCACATAAATAGTTCTAAACAAACATTAGCATACATCTCCATTTTCAAGCATATTATCAATTCCGCATTGGTTAATCAATAAGACTTGGGAACATTTAAGCTTTGAAAGTGGGAGAGGTCCTTGTAAGTTAGAGAAGGAGCCTAAGTGCCCCATTTTCACATCACATGGTATCAGAGAAAAGTTTGATTAAACCCACCTTCAAAGAGGGTTATATCAAAATGCTTGATTGATAGAGCAAAGATTGCTTGCCTGAATGGTGTTAAACTATCAGAGGTTGATTGTATGCTTGTTTGCAGACTGACTCTTGTATGAGTTTGCAGAGGTGAAGGGAAAGCTATTGATAGTCAGTCGAGGAAGGGCAAGAAGGAAGAAGGGGTGAAGGAATTCTTCTATCCCAAAGGGCCTCAAAGCAATCGTTGGAGCACAAGAGTTTTGTTGCAAAAGGTTGCTGAATAAGATCTTTATTAATCTTGTTTGAAGTTCTTTGTTCATTGGCATAATGACAACTTCTACAAGTGAGTCCTTGAATTTTTCTTTCTTCATCAGAAGACTCTTTGATGAAGATATGAAGCAAGACTTCTCCACCATGATGGATATGGTGAGATAAATGTATGAGGATGGAAGGAAGAGTAGCATACTTAGAGAGTAATTGATTTCCATGAAGGAAGAGAAGCAATTGCTTTCCGGCAAATTGCAGGAAATGGAGAGGCAACTTCATATTGCAAATATGAACCTAAAAAGGATGCATGAGTTGGAGACACAACTTTTTTTTGCCTAGGAAGCCTTAGTCAAGTATCATCTTGAAAAAGAGGTAAATTATTCTAGTTTGTCTTGAAATTCCTCTGAGAATGCTTATATTGGTTCTTTTGAAAAACATACTAGAGACATAGGTTGCAAGCTAATGTCCAAGATGGGCTATGAAGGAAAGGACTTGGGAAAGCATCCACAAGGTATTGTTTAACCAATAATGGTTGAGGAAAGGCCTAAGTATTTGGGTCTTGGCTATGGACAGTCTTATGGAAAGTGTTCCAAAGCTGTCATGAAGGCCATTGAAATAGCTCCAAGGAGGGCTTGCATTGCAGAGTGTGAAGATTGTATTCAGGACAAATGCAATGGCTTGAAACATCATTTGCAGGATGCAGGTGTTCAAAAGAACACACTTGAACCAGAGAGTTGTGGAAACTTTCACAACCTTGAAGAGAGTGATGATGTTCCAAAGGGAACCACTTCTTCATTTCAATCACCTCCTCATGAAGGAAATAAAGGTGAGAGAGGTAGGTATAAATCTGGTTCTAAACATTTTCCTTTTGATTGTGCAAAGCATGATAAATTTCCACATAGACATGGGAAAGGAATTTCCTGTTCCTTTTGTGGTTTGGATAACCATAATGTTTCTAGATGTTGGAAGAGAATGGCCACATACAGGAAGCTTTTTAAGGACAAGAAGCAAGAAACCAAAGGCCCATTGGATAAGGCAAAGCATGCCATCAAGAGGATGGACATGCAACACACTTATTGCCATAAGAGAGGACATCTTGCTTCCAAATGTTGGACTTTGAGTCCAGCAATGCTTCCACAAAAGTTGAAGAAAGTGGAAAAGGAAGATGAAAGGAAGATTCCATGGATGATGTGTCTCAGGATGATTCACGTGATGATGTTGATGTGCAGACAAAGGTAGTACCTTTGAAAAGGATTGGTAAGAAACGGTTAGAGTTATTATCTGATTAAGATTGCATGTCTATTGATGCATCTACATTGTATTTCATTTCAAATTTGAAAGTATAGTGTGCTTAAGTGAAAGTTGAAGGATGAAATGCATGCATGAGAATGAGATGCATGAACATAGGGATGTTGATGATTTCCTTGTTTTTGAACATGTATGTGTAATTAACTTGCAGGGTTGATTTCTTTAAAATACATGTCATGCCATGTTGACTTGGAGAAGTTAACTTGGTCTCCAAGTGGAAATAATGATGAAGTGTTTCATCTTTTGAAAAAGAGTCTTAATGGTCTTTTTCTACATGCTTGACTTGAAGGGTCATTCGTTTAAAGGCATGTTTTGTGGGCTTGTTATCTAGTCCATCATTTGTATGCAAATGTAAGACATGGAGGTGTTAACAAGGTGTGAAATTTGTTTCTTTTGTTGAAGCAGGAGCTTATGCCATCCAGTTGTTGTCTATACTTCTATTGCTATTAACAATTGTTATTGACAACTTGTCAAATAGATACAAATGAAAGTTTCATGGAGCAGGTATACTTCACATTTTTTTGAGCCATCTTGGATCAATGATCAAGGCAAAGAAGTTCAAACCACCTTCTATGACCAGTTCACTAGAAGTTCTGCAGGAAGGCAAGGAGGAAGACAATTCTTCCTAGGAGGACGAACCCATTTAGGAAGGGAAGTGTTCAGAGACTTTGGTTCAGGGGCACTATGCAATGCAAGTGTGTGGAGGCTAAAAGAAGAGGGTGTTGTTACTCTCAGGTACTCTTTAGATTAGTATATCAATCTTTTGGAGACCAAAAGTTCTTTTAGTGGGGAGCCATGATCCAAAATGGATTTTGGATAGACTCCTAAGTCTAAGTGTTCCTCACAGAAGAAAAATGAAAATCCAAGGAAATTACTAGAAATATCCCCATGGTAGAGATCTTTTTCATTATGAATCTACTGCAAGTTGAACGGGATAAAATGGACTTAGGGTGTAGAAGTTATCACAAAAAGAATATGCCTTGTTTCTTTGGAAAAAGAGTCAAAAAGCCCTAAAATTGGAAAAAAAACCCTTAAAAAGGGAAATTGCATAGGAAAAAGGCAAACACCGAATTTAAGCGGAGGAGGAGGAAATTCCAATCCACCGATATAATTGATTGGATTGGAGCAGATACACATGTGATATCGGAACCATGGAATCGGCGATCGTGATCGTGTGATACGCTGATCGCCAATGATCGATAGGTGAAACGGCATCGACAATTGATGGCGAGGGTGCAGATGTTAGGGATAATCCCTCTAATTTGACAACAATCTCCTGAATTTCTGCCTCAATTTGCCTTGAACTGTCTTCAAGCGTATCAGTGATTAAACTGATAGCTTCATTCCTTTTCACCGAGCCACAACCTTGCTAATTTATGGTCAAAGGACTTAATTCGTATTGACAACAATTCTAAACAAATTACGCAGGCCTTACAAGAGGGATTATACACCTAGTGTTATCGTCAACGTTATTGAGGAAGGATTTACGCCACAAATCATTGGACAACAATTCAATTAAGTTTCATTATAATATAATGACGCATTGAGTTGCTCCCTTTTCTGACTGAGCAGAAGGAAATGCACGCAGGGAAAGATACTTCCTAATATGTGATCGAGCTGATGGGTATGACCTAATTCGATATCTTGTTCGCCACGATTCTCTCCAAAAGCTTCTTCTTAGGTTGTACATTACCTCGTTTACCATACGACCAAACACGCTCAGCTGGATTGCTCTTGCAGACAATCTTTTTGACAGTCCCTGTTCATGATTCATAAATTCATTATCTGTAGGTTCTCCTACTGTATATTGTTTATCAGGCAAAGAGACAAGCTCTTCATGCTCATAACTATGACGGCTTGGATTTGAACTTCATTCTCACTGTCGCCCAAGAAGCTCAATACACAGTTAATTATATTCCACACACAAAATAATTACGTGCATGTTAAAAACTACAGGATTTCTAAAGCATTGCATCGACCTCCAATCCGTATTAACAAGATATCATTCAGTTTTTTTTTACATGAATGCGAGACGGAGTTTCATAATGACAATGCTAGCACCCCTCCCCGCAGCAAGCTTGCGGCCAATTTATTTTTATTCATATGGATGACCTTACCTATTACAAAAGCAGACTTTTTACATAGTAATTTAAGGCTTTTTACAACTTGTCTATCTGTGAAAAGATAGCATGTTTTATTCTCTACTTTTATGCTATTTTTAACTGAAAAAGGTAGCATGTTTTATTCTCTACCCTGTTCCTATTTTTTAACTAAAAAAACATAGAAACTGCAAGCTAAAGGACCCCACTCCCTTGCCTGTAGACGTTTTTTCTTTTATTTTTGGAATAAGTTGGAAGACTTTTTCCCTCTGAGTTGCATGCTCCTGCATCAACGATGCCATATTGAAAGACCTCGGGACTTTGCGATATGCAATTGCGAAAAGTCACATGGAAATATCGCATCGGCGTAGTACAACAGAGTGGGGTCGATATACATATGACTTGTGATAGCTGGACCCGATGGATTTATAAGCATAATCTATAAAATTTGAAATCCGGAAAAAGGGATTTTCTTGTGGATTTACAGATTTCCGCTATATAACCAGAATAGAAAGGAAAACGCCCGAAAGCAATAAAACTGGACCTGAAGGGGAAATAAAGGCACGATATATATAATTTGAGTTCTGTAAAGGTAGATTTTGGGTGGGCCTCAAGCTGAAAATGGTTTTAGGCTGGCTCCATTCAATCCCACACAATGAACTACACGTGGCTTGGTGGAGGAATGGGGAAACCACCTTTCCAGGTGGGTAACCTCTGCATCCTTAAGCCACCCAAAATTAAATGAGGACCATTGGATCAGAGATCCTGTAGATCAACGATGGAGCTATGAAAGTGGTCCAAGGCGCACCTAATGTGTTTATAGGGTGGATTTGAAGTTTTCCCATGTATTTTGGATTTTGACCAAAACACTAATGCAATGTGATATAATGCCTAATGGTGGACCTAAGAGGGATTTTACAGGCAATTTAAGGGAATTTCACGTCTGGATTTCACATCTGATAGTGTATTTTCTAGAAATCTCTGTGTAATGAAATTTTCTCCAGCTTTTGGGTTTTTTCCTATGAAATGGCCCCAATCCCTTGTAACAACTCCTTTTCATCATTCCAAGCTACAAGCAGGCGTTTTGGCAGATGATGAGGAGTTTCAAAGCCATAATGTTGCAAAGCCATATGGCCAGTCGAACAGACAGTGCAGAGAAGCCACAGAGCTACAGGGGAATGATTGGATGCAAGGAAATGACTGGGGAAGCTGAAAAGACAGGAAAATGCCTCAAAGGAGCCAAGAGAGCTCAATAGAGGGCAGGCATAGCGATCTGAATGATGAATGCAGTCACAAAGCTAAGAGAGTAGTTGAGGGAGTCACTTGGAGGTCAAGTGAAAAGCTAGAGAGCTCTAGAGAGCCGAAGAAGCCAGAGTTGAAGAGCCAGAGCTAGAGCCAAGAGCTAGAGCCAAGAGCCAAAGCCAAGAGCCAGAGCTAGAGCTGAGAGCCAAAGTGAGAGCCAAAATGTCGAGAGCTTCAAGAGCCAGGGATAAAATGGTATTTAAACTCATTATTTCTGTGTAAAATAGTGGAGTTGAACTAAGGGCTTGTAAAAAGCACTTTTCCATAGTCCCAAAGAGCCTAGTTGAGTTGAATAGAGCTCACGGAGACATAGCCCAAGAGTTTTGGGTGAACTCCTAATTAAATTGTTGTTCTATGTGTTCTGTTTTATTGCTGCATTGTTCTCTGTTATACATGTTGTATCACCATAAGAATTGAATATTAAAAGCGCATAAAAATTTCTAAACAAACATAATCATACGCCTTTATTTTCAAGCATATTATAAACTCCACATTGGTTGATCAATAAGACTTGGTAACATTTAAGCTTTGAAAGTGGGAGATGTCCTTGTAAGTTAGACAAGGAGCCTAAGTGCCCCATTTTTAGATCAAGCGAATGCTTAATTTTATTATTAAATGCTCATGAAAGTGTTCACCCCTCACTCAATGTATTATAAGGGAGACCATCACTTAACTATTGTCATAAAATATTATAAGAAAATATAATTTAAATCAAACATATCTAGCTAAAATCTATTACAATCATCATGATATCATTTACTCACAAATATCGTGCAACTCACACTCATCTCCATGGACCATTAATTGTTTACCTCCCAAAATATTAAACATAATTTATCCTTTGCATAATGTCACAATCGTTTCGTGCCATTGTTATCGTCAACAAACTTTGATATTATGATTCCATAAAGTACTATCTATACTAGTGGTGCTTGACTGTCTATTCATGTACATTCATGAAATGCAAACAAAATGTTGTGATATGCTTCCTTTAACAACACTACATATGCATTAGCTATAAGTGTATAACCATCAATGCATGTCTATAAACTAATACCACATTAATTAATATTCCCCTCAAATAAGCACACATTATTGCAAGAAAAATCACTACAACTATCTACAAATTCCTTCAAAGGAAACTAACACATCAATTACAATATACTTTTTGTGCATGCAAATATGTAAAGAAATTTAACACAACATTTTTTCTCCTATTCATGCAAATTCATACACTTTCTAAAAGAATCTTCCTAACAGAATACTTAACACAATATAGCATGCAAACACATTTTTCCTTTTTTCAGAAAATATACCACAATAAGTCATGAAAAAACATGTTTTCTTATCCATAAAACTAATGATATAAATCATAGGAACATATATAAATATATTATATATATATATATAAATATATATATATAATATTATATATATATATTCCATTGGAAACCAACACATTACTATGGTTTTTGTGCATATAAATTCATCTTCTTTCCTAAAGAATATTTTCCAATGTAAGCTAACATTTCATGCTATATTTTGCTGCATACAAATGTATATTTTTTATAAATGAAAGCTAATACAAATCTTGCATGCATGTACATGATCCTAGTCTAAAAGAAATTAACATAATAATTATGATAGCATGAAAATGACCACACAATTTTTCTAAAGGAATATAGCTCAATAGTTCTTCTATCCATGCAAAGGACATATCTCTATAACATAATGATTATTATTTATGTGTGCAAGAGCTTATCATAATACCCATATTTCAATGTATACAACACATGTCCCTCCTTTAAGAGGGTAGATATATTTATGTTATATATGGGAATGCTTTTCATTTTAAAACAAAACTAATGCAATTAACTATTGTTTCTATGCTTTCTATGTGGACAAGAGCGATCTCCCTATACTTCAAAGAACCTAGTAACAAACACACAATAATTGTTACCTTTCTCAAAAGTCTTGATCATTTGAAAGAAAATATAATGAATGAGGCCTCTTACCAGTTTAGGAAATTGATTGATCAAGTCCCTAAAATCTTTTGAGCACTCACTCTTTTATGCTTTAAATATCTTCTCATTGCTCTTAACAGCTTTTGTGCAATGAAAAGATATTAAAATAAAGAGACAAACAAAAGAACAAATCATACAAGATATATTCAAAGAGATAAATGAGCTAATTAACCAATTATACATGTGAACTGATCAATTATACAAACAAAGCTCATCTAGGTGATCAAGGAATCCTACAAATAAAATCAATGAAGATGCAATTGAGAAAGAACAAGTTCTTATATTCATAAAACTGGAGAAAAAGCTTACAACCATGTAACCTTGAGGCAACAATCCCCTTCTTCACTCTCCAAACCTCTCCCTTGCAAGAAAAGCCTTCCAACCTAATATCAACATCATAAACATACTTCCAAGAGTCCTCTCCCAATCCTTAGACCTGTAATGGCTTTATAGGCCAAGAATTGGAAGTTATCGATCCATTCTCCAACGTATGAGATCAGCTATTAGTGGGATACAGGTTCCATGTTAGGTCCCTATGCTACTAGTGTAACCCTTTATTGTGATTAGTACAATGCCCTTATTGTGTCCATGTAGTCTACATATTGTTATTATTGTGCCCCATAGAAGCCCACTATTGTTACTATTGTGCCCTTACATTATTATTGTTATGTCAGCTTTGATTATATTATGACCCCTTAGACTCCTATATATAGAAAGGAGGTATTGTCATTTGTATCATCCAAGAAAAGTCATTTGTGTAATGTAAAGGAGGTTGCCCCCTCGAAGTGGCTTATTTCTAAGGCATTGATCTATCTTTTCTATCTTTTTGTGAGCTGATTTCATAACATTTGGTATCAGAGCTTTTGATTGTACGGTTTCACTACTCCAAATAGGTCATCGTGGAATTTGGCTATAAATATTTTTATGCGACATTTCAGAAGCTAACAAAAAAACCCATTTGAGACGAAATCGTGTTGAACCTTGGGTCCAAATTTCAGGCCTTGTCTCAATATATTTTCGGCGACATGATCTAAGGAAGTTAGGGTTTTTGCAATATCTAGAATTTCATCTAAAATAGGTCATCGTGGAAGTTTCACTATAACTTGTTCGATACAAAGTTTCAAAATCTAAAAAAAAAACCATTTGAGAAAAAAGCGGTCTAAACCTCTTGTTTGAATTTTAGATATTGTCTCACTATATTTTAGGTTATATGATCTGAGGAATTTAGCATTTTGCTTTACATCTTAAACAAGTGACCTTCGGAAAATTGTCATAACATTCTCTCTGAGCATCAGATTGACATTTCATTAGAAGTTATAGAAAGAGAACGGACTGTAGTTTCCTTTTTAAAATGTTTAAATCTAAAGGTGAAAACAATGACATGTGGCACTTCATACATGTTCGCTCTTCTAAAAAGGTATATAAGCAAGTCATCTTGGGAGATTGTACATAAACCTTTTCTAGAGAATCTAATTTGGATTAGACTGGTGGCATTGGAAAGAGGACACAGAGAGCTACTACAAGTAACAATTTTAGAACTAAAAAATCTGAAATTACAGAGTTACAGTCGTTGGGAGTTCAAGCTCCTAAAATCAAGAAAAAACAATATTAGGAGTTTGGTGGCAAGGATCTGGTAAATTTTATACTACAGATGGAGCAATATTTTGATCTACATGAGGTTCAACTATTACAAAAGGTAGATATTGCACCTTTATATTTAGAACCAAATCAATTTTTATGGTGTAAAGGGATTTGTTATCGTAAAGCACTTGTCACCTGGTCAATTTTCACAGAAGTAATGATAGCACATTATGAGGACACAATGAGTAGCACATTCTTGAACCAATTGACAAATCTCGAACAAAAGGGTTCTATGGCAGAGCACATTGAGGACTTTAAAAAAATGAATCTAAGGGTAAACAATATTCTAGAGAAGCAAAGGATAGATGACTTCATAGGGACTTTAAAGCATAACATTCAGCATGAGGTTCGTCTTTGGGAACCTAATTCATTAGAGAAGGCATTCGGGTTGGCATGAATAATTGAAAGTGAAATTATGGAAACAAGTAATCCCACCACTCATGACTATAATTATGGAAGTTTTTTTTCTCCTAGCCTTCCACAACCTACAATGTTTACATGACAACAATTGGAATAAAAAAGAGAAAAATGGCTTTGTTACAATTGTGATACCAAATACAATAAAGGTCATACGTGTGCTAATAAGAAATTATTTTACATAGATTATGAAGAGGAAGAATGATCCGTATTTAAATAGGAATGCAACAAAATACAGACATAACCATATACACAAAGATGCAGTGGAAATAATACTTCATTTTATTAATGGAAAATACTGAAATATGCTTACAACCGGAAATAGAAATAAACCAGCTAGGGCAATGGTAGCTTATCTCTGAGAAGAGATATGGTGGCTACATGCCTCTGAACTATTCTGAGCTGCATTATAATAAGGCGCGAAGGCCTATCTATTGTTGAGAAACAATGGAAAATCCTTCACATTCCAAAACCTAACCCTAGAAGATGAAACTCCAAATTGTGGGCACTGTTTTTGGGTAAGTTGGTACATCAACTTCCCGGGGTCGCGAATTGGTAGTATTATCTCCGTTTGACGCGCATGATAGCACATTAGAAAGATATTTCCGAGGACTACGAAAGAAAAGATGATTTTTTTTATCGAAAAAATTGCTGGCTGTAGATTTCGCAAAAAACGTCGTTTAGGGCCTCAAAACGGCTCCGGAAGTTTAGGACCCGAAAAACTACTAAAACTAACAAACTGTGCTATAATTAAGGAAACTGAAAAAACTGAAAGAAGCACTAGAGGGGATCCAAGTGGAATTAGCGGGTGGCCACCAATATCCACCTCGATCAAAGAAAAGGATCAAGAAACATCAAAAGAGGAGGATATACACCAAGAACCAACCCCAAAGAAATAAGAAATGAATCCGACCATATCTTGTAAAGCATTGGCAAGAATTACCACTCCTCAAACTCACAAGATAGAAGGACATATCAAGAAGAAAAATGTTCAAGAAGTGAAAGATCACATCGACAAAGAAGAAATGAATTTGACCATATCTTGTAATGCATTGGCTAGAATTGTCACTCCTCAAACTATCAAGATAGAATAACATATGAAGAAGAAAAATGTTCAAGAAGTGAAAGATCACATCGAGCATTAAAAAATGAATCGAACCATATCTTGTAATGCATTGGAAGAAATTACAACTCCTTAAACTCTCAAGATAGAAGGACATATCAAGAAGAAAAAGATTCAAGAAGTGAAAGATCACATCGAGCATCAATAAGAAGTTCTCCAACTTTTAAAGGATAACGCCACTTTGGTGCAAAATCGAATGAAACAACGGGAAAATCAACATCGCAGTGAAAGAAGTTTTGATGTAGGTGACTGTTTATTTTTACGGCTACATCTCAAGCAAGCTATTTATGAGAAGGAAATGTTGGCAATACTACGTGCACTTAAGAAATTGCGACCTTACCTAATGGGAAGACACTTCACAGTAAAAATGGATTAGGATAGTCTTAAATATTGTTTAGAACAAATATTATCTTTAGAAGAACAGAAAAAATGGGTCACAAATATGTTGGGTTATGACTTTGAAATTATCTACAAAAAAGGGAAGCAAAATGTTATCGCAAATGCACTCTCCAGAAAGGATGAGGATGTGGAAGCATTGTTTTGTGCTATTTCTATTATCCAACCAGATTGGATAAACGAAGCAAGGGATGAATGGAAGAAGGATGAAGAAGTGTGGCCACTCATTCAAAAGTTGTACAAGATCCCAGTTCGAACAATATTGCTAGAACTTGATGATGAAGTGAAAATCATATTAGAACTTGGAGTAGTCACAGAAACAGGAACTCAAAGGCTACGAAATTGATCAATTTCAGAGTATCTCATCGAGCGGAAGAACTTACCCATTGAAGATTCCACATGGGAAGACAAGAATTTTATACAAAAGGATCAAGAACTACTCAATCGTTGAGAACAACACTTTTTGAAAGAGACAGGCATGTTAGGTCCCTATACTACTAGTGTAACCCCTTATTATTATTAGTACAACCCCCTTATTGTGCCCATGTAGTCCCCATATTGTTATTATTGTGACCCATAGAATCCCACTATTGTTATTATTGTGCCCTTACATTGTTATTGTTATGTCAGCTCTGATTATATTATGACCCCTTAGACCCCTATATATAGAAAGGAGGTCTTCTAATTTGTATCATCCAAGAATTGTTCATTTGTGTAATGTAAAGGAGGTTGCCCCTCGAAGAGGCTTATTTCTAAGGTGTTGATCTATCTTTTCTATCTTTTTGTGAGATGGCTCTTAATATTCCACAAAGGAAGAAGATTTACTCCATGATGAGAGGGATCAACACTGAATAGGCACTCATTCAAATCTTGTTGGTTGGGATAGATGCTACCAACAATGCTTCTAGACTTTACTTTTTATTTTTATGAACTTCAAGCATGTTCGTAGGTCATAGTGGAAGACAGTTTGTACTTATGCACAAATAATAATTGTCTTCCTGCATATGCATAGGAATAACCTAGGTAACTATGAATATAGCCAAAATTAGGCTTTTCTATCATAAGATCTAGAAGTTCAAATTTCGTTGGGATAGTTTAGTTTCAAAATTTATAGGGTAATGCTCTGGAACATATGTGTGGATAACAAGAGATCCAAATCGATGGTCATTTGCATAATGGGACAAAATTACATGTAACAATGTTTATCCATAGGTTTTCTTTTCAACTAAAATGATTATTCATTTCTACAAATAACACATACTTACTTTCAAGAACCCAACATAGTTTTTCTATATTTTAAATACAAAGTTCTCAAGCTTTTGTTTTCAAAAAACATCATCATTAACCCTTCTTTTATGCATAAGAACTAGGAAATAATTTTTAAAATGATAACAAAGTTAAGCTTTTTATATGCACTAAACCATGTAATTAAATCAAACTATCCTTTATACAATACACAAATAATCTATATTTTTTTACCCACAAGAACATGTAACGTTTGCAAACTCTCCACAATTTAATTATCTTTCATGCAAAAGAAAAACATATTATTTAATCGGTTATCTCTTACGCATGAGAATCCATGATCTCTTACTTGTGAGAATATTTCGAAACATTTTCAATGAATTTATTAAATATCTAAATTTTACCATCAATATAACACACCATGGAAATCTTTTATCATAACTAAATACCAAAAAATATATTCTTTTTCAAATGATAAAAAAATAATTATCTATATTTGCATGCAATACAAATTCTTACACAAAGAATACTCGCATAATAGTTGTCTTTTATGCATAAAAATATAATTTTTTATGCATTGTTGATTTCTAGAAGTATTTTCAAGAATTAATATAAAAGATTCAAACAAAATATTCTTCTTTTTCCTTGGAAAACTTTTATATCATCTTTTATGATTTATGTATATATATAAGTAGGTTTTCTTTTGACAAATATAGTGTAGGGAAACAATGAAAATACTAAAAACATATTCATAGCTTTCCACATCAATTATTTTATGTGTAAATTTCTCAACCATTTTTTCCAAAAACATAACATTATTAAAATCCTCTATATGCAAATATGATAACTTATATTTTCGCTTTTTAAACAAATGTAATAATTTATCTTTTCAAAAGACAAACAAATACTCATATAGTTTTCCACATTCCTCACTTCATGTAATTATTTATTTATATTATATATATTTTCTAAAAAATATATCAAAGCTTACCCAATTAAACACATATATTTTCCTTCAAGAAAATGGAAAGTTACTTATCCTAACAGTTGTTACAGTCTATTATCCCATCCACAAATGACTCAATAGAAAGAATGTGAATGGTCTATTTCTCTTTACATATATTCTGCAAGTTTGAAGCATGATTTTGCAAGACTTGATTCAACCATGTTACCTTAAAAATAATGAGACCTACTGAAGATTCAGATCATGCGACCCTATCGAGCAAGTCGATTATGCACAAACGGTACAAACGGAGAACATTCCTCAATGGCAAGATTGAGGTGTACATAGAGCAGTGGGAAGGATTTGAGACCTTCGATCATGAGTCACATGTGCGCCAACTCAAGAGAGCTTAGTATGGGCCGAAGCAAGCTCCTCGTGCTTGGTACACCAAGATCGACAACTACTTCACTAGGTTGGGCTTCACAAAGAGTGAAGCAGATGTGAACCTGTGCCACATCATGGTAAAAGGTAAGAAGTTGATCATTGTTCATTATGTTGATGATCTCGTATTGACAGGTGATGATCAGTTGATCATGTCTTGCAAGGAGGACCTTGCAAGAGAATTCGAGATGAAAGATATGGGTCTCATGCACTATTTCCTTGGCATGGAAGTGTGGCAGAAGGATGGGGAGTTATTTGTGTATCAAGCCAAGTATGCCAATGAGATACTCAGGAGATTCCACATGGAGAAGTGCAAGACCATGCAGACTCCTCTAACAGGAAACTGG
>APFE031678704.1:53301-76034 GCA_000404065.3 Pinus taeda
GAGAAATTACTTCCTAACAGTTTTGCATGCATCTATGTCTCATGCCAATAACTTCCTCAACACTAATAAATCCTAATTACCATATTTGATCCAAAATGGATCCTAAAACCTCTATGTCTAATTCTTTAATACTATCAGAAAACACTATCGCATAAGAAAAACCATGAAGAATGGCGGAAAATAGAGTAAAGCGAAGGTTGAAGTATCATTGTATCAGAACCATTGGATTAGAGGCAACCTTGTGGGAATTGCAATTGTGATCCACTGACTTAACACAGACCATTGATCGAGTGCACAGATCAATGGCAGAGATGGCATTATTGTATCACAAATTCCAAAAGGGAAGGACTTAACAAAGGCCCAAAGACCATGCAATATGCTATTGTGATATATCACATCGCAATATTGCATTGCAATGATATATGGGAATGGACCATGGCCCGTGGCATTGCGAAGGGCTGATATGTGATATGCCGATATCAGTAATTGGTGATCAACGAGTGGACTGGAAACAATACAAAGACCTAAGATATTGGAAATGCAATGGAACTGGACCCGATAAGGATTATAAGTCAGATGGAAATATATTTGAAGTCTGGTTTTTGTGGATTCCTTTGTATTGATGTTTGGCCACATATAATGCGATATTGCGTTATTGTGATAGAGTGTTGGACCCGAAAGGTTTATAAACATAGCCTTATGTTATTTAAGTTCCCAAGTAAATGGTGTTTAAGGTAGGCTTTAGGAGGTAAGTGGTATTGGATGGGGCTCTGCCCGATCCCATGCACTGACCAACACGTAGCACACAGTAAGGAGAGAGAAAACGACTTTTTTTGGTAGGTGATCTCCACGCAAGTAAGTCATCCGAAATACACATCAGCCGTTAGATCAAATGGTCACAAATCGACAGTGCAGAATGCATGAGCAGGTTGGATGATCAGGGTGGATGTGAACCATCGGATGAGAACATATCTACGGTGTGGGATGCCAAAGGACCGATAATGGACAAGGCATAACAATCATCTAATTCCTCTTTTTTAGAGTTCTTCCTATGTATTTCTCTATGTAAACAAAGAAGCAATTCTTTGGGATTTTTCACTGCATCAGTCATTCCATTTGAAAATAGGTGGCCAACATACCTTAAGTGTTCTACAATGATTGTTTAAAACCCGACAGGGAGTTGAACAAACAATAGTTGGGAGCCAGAAAGCCCAAGAATGTAGATGAACAGACAAAGCCAAGAGGTTTAAAAGCAACTCTAGGGCAAAAAAAGAGGACAGAGAAGAGGGGAGAAAGAGAAGGCAGAAGACAGAGAGCAAGAGGGAGAGTCTGTGCACTCTTTTAGACTCGAGGATTTCAAGTAAATCCCTGTTATTTTATCACTATTGTGTTGAGAGTCTATTCGAGCTCACACTTGTAATCATTTGCTCTTGAAGACATAATATAGATGTCAATACTAAAAGCTTGGACACGAGACATAGCCAAGAAGTCTGGTGAACTCCTTTATTATTTTTTGTGTTGATGTGTATGTTTATTATGTTCATTGTCTATATTATTCATAATCTTTTCAATCCATTGCTCTAAGTAATATAGGATTCCTACACATGAGTCTGTAATACCTTAATATTGATTTAAGATCTCATTTTCGTTTCAAGTGTTATCAGAGCATTTTGTTTTGGTTTTATTAAGGTTAGACAAGCTTGTTATGGATTTTGAATGCTAACTAGATTAAAGCTCAGACTAGGAGAAGGAGAAATTGTTGAGGCTAATCCAGAGATTGGGAGAGTCTATTCTTAGAGGAGAATGGTAGAAGAAGCTCTATTGGGATCATAATTTCATTTTGTGGATAGTTTTATGGCCATGTGAGCCATGGTGGAAGAGATATATCTAGAACTTAAGAAGGGTCAAGGTGGAAGCACTTCAACACCTAAACCAGGCAAAGGAGTAGAGGAACCTTTTCTAGTTGCCTCTCCAGAAGGTAAAGGAAAAGGAGGAATGCCTCCTCCACCATCTCCTTCATCATCACCTTCATCATCCTCATCATCTTCTTCACATCAAACTAGCCTTGATAATAAAAAGAAGAGAACTTCTTTGATTAAATTAGATGTGAAGTTTGATTTGCCAATTTATGATGGAGAACTCTATGCAAAAAAACTAGATAATTGGATAAGACAAATTTATGTATATTGTAGGGTACAAAACATTGATTCAGAAAGGAAGAAGATTCAATTGGGTAACCTTTGATTTGGAGGAACTGCACTATTATGGTGGGAAGGCAAGACACAAGTTGATCTACAAAAACATGGTAAAATCATTTCTACGTGGAATGAATTTGTTTCTACTATGAAAAGAGCAATTCTATTTACATGTAGGCAATGATGAGTTGGCAAACACTTCATCAGTTGAAAGGTCAGAGTGTACAGAGTTATACTCAGCAATTTAGAAAGAGAGCTTTAACTCTAGGTATATCATTAGATGAACCTGAGAATTTATTGAAGTATATAGGTGGTCCTCATAGCTATTTAAAGCATACTATTCTCATGTTTAATCCCACTAGCATAGATGATGTATCAGTCCAAGCAACACATTTAGAGGGTAGAGGTAAGAATATAAACCCATAGGTTGGGGGAACATCTAAATATTCAGTAAGAAAGAGCAAGGAAAAGAAGAAACTTAAATGGAAGGAGAGGAAAGCAAGCACTGTAAAGAAGGATAAACCTTCATGCACTCATTGCAAGAAATAAGGACATAATGAAGCACACTACTGGTATTTGCACCTAGAATGGAGACCTAAGAAGAACCGTGGTAAGAGGAAAAATAATGTTGGAGCTATTCATCAGGACTTGGGATTAGATTCAGGCGATGAAACAACAATTATAGCCACAGGTATTAAAGTTAAGGATTCTGAAGCATACACAAGTAATTCTGCACAATCTGCTAATAATGAAAGTAATGAGAGGGAAAGAAATAAGCTTCTTCGTATTAGAGTAATTTCCAAGCATAATAAGATTTCTACTTTATTTGATAGTGGATCACAAGTAAATTTGATTTCTGAAACAATTGTAAAGAATTTGGGTTTACAAACAAAACCAATGAGAAGCCATATCCATTAGGTTGGGTGCGTGATAAAACAATGCTACAAGTAACGAGACAATGCAAACTTATGTTTGCTATTGGATCAACATTTGTAGATGAGGTTGGGTTAGATATAGTTCCATTGGATATATGTGGTATTGTTTCGGGAAGTCCATACTTGTATGATAGGAAAGTTATTTTCTATAGAGCTAAAAATAAGTATCAACTCACTAAATATGGAATGGAATATATTGTAAGAGGTCATAAACTCAAGGGTAACTATTCTTTCATAAACTCAGGATAGACAAAAAGAATTGTGAATTCAAGTAAACAATTTTTACTAATGGTTGTAAAGGCAAAGGATCTTTAAAAATCAAATGCATTTGAAGGTTGTGATTCTAAATAGAAAGCTGATTTAGTTAATGTTGTTTTAGAGTATGATGTTCTATTTCAAGAACCAAAAGGTTTGCCACCCAAGCAAGAAATAGTACATGATATTTATTTGTAGCAAGATGCTCCATTACCTAACGTTGGAATGTACAGGTTGACATCTTTAGAGAATGCATAGATAAAGAAGCAGGTACAGGAGTTGCTCGATAAAGGGTTTATACAACCAAGTACATCACCATGTGGATCTCCAATCATGCTGGTGAGAAAGAAAGATGGTTCATGGAGAACATGCATTGATTATAGAGCACTAAATAAAATAACGATCAAGAAACATTATCCTCTTCCTCGTATTGATGATTTATTATATCAATTGAAAGAAGCAATTCACTTTTCTAAGTTAGACTTGCGAAGTGGTTATTACCAGGTTAGAGTTGCAGAACATGATGCATGGACGACTACTTTCAAGACAAGCCAAGGACTTTATGAATGGTTGGTTATGCCTTTTGGCTTAACTAATGCTCCTGCTACATTTATGAGAGTTATGAATTATGTACTGAGACAATTTATTGATGATTTTGTAATTGTTTACTTAGATGACATTCCGGTTTTTATTAGGACATGGGAAGACTATGCAAAGCATGTAAAGTAGACTTTAGGTGTTTTAAAAAGAGAAAATATCTATGTCAAACTGTCAAAATGTGAATTTAGATTACCTGCAGTTAGAATCCCTGGAGTTTATCACTCTAGTGATAGATTCTTGGAACCACATGGGGGCTATTGTTTCCTCCCTTATGGAACATATACTGGAAAAACTGGAGACTCTCCGCGTGGTTGTGAAGATCTCGCAGAAGAAAAGAAAACAATTCCATGAAAATAGAGATTAAGGACATACAAAGAAAATTGGACTTGCTCCTTCCACTGATGGCCATGAATAATCTCCCTAATGCTACCCGTTCATAAATTCAAGAGCTCAAATTAAAAAGGAATCGACTCTTGGATTTTGAGGAAGCGTCATGGAGCCTTAAGAGTCGGGTTATCTGGATCAAGGAGGGGGGAAAAACACATTTTTTTTTTACCATTATGCAAACCATCGGTGCAGTACAAATTCTATCTCAGGGATTGATGATGTTGAGGGCAACCATATCTAGTCACGGGAGGATATCTCCAAAGTTGTCACCTCACACTTCAAATTTGAATATGAGCGCAACTAAAACATCGTTTCTGAAGATATCATTTGGGGGATTGAGAACTACCCTACTATGTTTGACCAGGAATCAAATGATGCTATGTATAGTTGTATCACTCAGGAGGAATTACTCAGCATCATAAATTCTTTCAATGGAGATAAGAGCTTGGGACCGGATGGGTGGACGATGGATTTGTTGACGTGCTTCCTTAATCTTTTAAAATATGAAATTATGCAAATTGTGGAGGATTCTAGACTCATTGGGAATGTACACCATTGCATCAAGTCTAGCTACATTTACCTCATCCCAAAGAACAATCCTCCTATCTTTTTTGAGGACTACAGGCCTATATAATTGTGCAACCTTATCTACAAGTTTATCTCAAAAACCATTCTTGGGCATTTTAGAAGTACTTTATCACGCATATATCCCCTCAGCAACATGGGTTTCTAAAATTCTGACAAATTCATGACACCGTTGCTGATGCAGAAGCGTGTATGCATTTGATCCATGCAAAATATCTAAATGTTGTCATCCTGCAAGTTGATCTGAGGAAGGCTTTTGTAATCTTGGATTTAGGTTACCAC
This sequence comes from Pinus taeda, assembly GCA_000404065.3. Taxonomy (NCBI): domain Eukaryota; kingdom Viridiplantae; phylum Streptophyta; class Pinopsida; order Pinales; family Pinaceae; genus Pinus; species Pinus taeda. The sequence continues at coordinate 58,541 of APFE031678704.1, forward strand.
AAGCTAGTCCTTTTCAAAATTGGCTTACATCATAAATGTGTGGATTGGATTATGGCATGTGTCATCAATGGGGATTATTTTGTGGTCATAAACAGATACCCTTCTAAATTCTTCTGGGCTGGATGGGAACTGAGACAGGGTTGCTCACTATTGTCGTCGCTATTTATTTTAGTTGTGGACGGCCTAAGCCTGCAAATCACTTATGCTGTCAAATGAGAAAAATTCCAGGCACCCAAGATTGGCCGCAACATCAACATATCTCATGGATTCTTTGTCGACGTTGTACTAATCATGGGTATGTTGCATTGTCTTGCTTGGTTATGCATTTTTCATATATTCAAAAAAAATTCCAATGCTACTGGTTTGTATATGAATGCTCAAAAATCTATTTTGTATCATGGAAATTGTGATTTGGATATCATTGATTACATAGAAAACATGTTTGGTATTGATGCCAAGTTGATGATTCAGGGAATGAAATACTTGGGATATCATATAAAACCCTGTAATTATAGAAATGTCGATTGGCTCTGGCTAGTTGATAGATTTTTTAGGAAAATTTCTAGATGGGAATTTAGGAATTTATCTATGGGAGGGTGTGTCAACATCTCCCAAGCTATCCTAAACCGAATTGGGGTATATTGGGCCCATATTTTCCATATTCCTACTTCCATCATACACTCACTCAACTGGGTTATGGCTAATTTTATCTGGGGGTAGTCATGAGAAAAAGAAATTTCACCTATCTATGATATCCAAGACCACTCTGCCGAAGGTCATTGGGAGATGGGGAATTCTAGACCTCCATCGATTTAGATAGGCATTACTTATCAAGTCACTATGGAGGGGCATTTTTGGTACAGGAACCTGGAGTCTGGTCATAAGAAAAAAATACTTAAAGAATCATGACTTTATATACTAGTTCTGAAAGGGAACCATTGGTACTAAAAATGGTTTTGCCATGTGGCTCATTTTTCAAAAGGGCACTAAGATCTTCCTATAGCACCTAGCTTGGAATATTCACTCGGGCCACAAAATTCTTATTAGCTCTAATTGCATCCTTGGTTCGGCGAGGAGGACAACATCCTAGAACAACTTATTAATACTCTATATAGAAGCAACATTTTCTACTGTTATCAAGCCATTTTTACTTGGAGGGGTGCATATCCTATCTGGAAGTGCACATAGGATTCGGGTCTATCTAGTCATTGGGACCTGGAATGGGGTCACAATGTTCACAGTGTTTCTAGGATGAAACAACTTGGGATTTGTTGTACTGGAAGTCATGACAAATTAATCTGGTCAAGGAAGATGATGAAAGATAACATTAATGTGGCATATATATAACTCTCTCTCTTTGTTCTAAGGATGCAAAACTGACTGAGAAACACATCTTATTTGCCTATTGGAAAACTAAAATCCCTAACAAGATCGTTCTCTTTACTTGGCTGGTTTTTCATAACAAAAACCTTGGGAAAATTTGCAAAAGTGACAATGGCAAGGATTTGGCATCTATCCTATCTATAAAGAGGAATCTGAAATCAACAATCATATATTTCTCACTTGTCCACATACAACTCAGGTCTGGAAAGGAATTTCTTCAGACATTGGTTTTCCATATGTCTAGCATGTTTGCATTGTGGATTATCTATATTGGTGGAGCTCACAAAAGGCTGACTGGAGAATTATTCTGCCTATTCTATTTTTGGAAATTTGGAAATGGAGAAACAACTACATCTTCCAGGATTGCCTTGGTAATTTCTTCAATATTATTGAAAATTTTATCATCGGCTATGCTCTATATTCCATAAAAGACATGTGCTCCTTAACTTCTAGACATAAGAGGACTGAAGTCCTGCTGATATACCCTATGAGTTTTTTTGATGGGGCTGCATAATGACATACATATGGTTGTGGGTTTTGGCTTGCCATCTCGGAGACACTAACATTCAAAATATTCTGGACTAATACAAACGCTGAGGCAATGGCCTTATGTGGTCTTCTATGGTTCACAAATTTATAGGATATTCCCTTCATTCATATCCATGGACATTCAAAAGTTATTATCGATCATATAATAGGATTTGCAGACATCTCAGATCCAATATTACCTGGATAGCTGAAGAGGATCGATATTCTATGGATGCAACTCAGCAACTCCACTATCAAGCATGTTGACACGGTATAGAATATGGATGCAGATGACCTATTGAGTAGGGGCTTAAATGGTAACACTAGAAAAATGCACTTAGAAATTATCCTGGGATAGAAGGTCATTGATATTGAAGACTTCCCTTTCCCCTGCTAGCTTTTCTCCACCGTTTCTCATTTTTTTTATTTTTTTGTAATAGTGGTTACTACTACCGTTTCTTTCTTTTTTTGCTTTTAATCATCTAGGGAGATGAATTCTGCTAATCTACACTGTACATATAGCTTGATCGTATAGATTACATTCTGATGGCATCTACTTTACGTTTTCGTCTTCTAATTTGGCATGCATCATTATCATGCAAAAATTTCATATCTGCTTATGTACATGGGCTATGGAAAATTTATTTCTCTTTGCATATTTTTGTAAGTGCCAACTCTTGCCCACATACCATTTGGCATTACAGGGGTTTCTCTTATATTATGAAACATTTGAAGGAATAAGTTAGCTTCTATATTTGATATTAATATACAAATTATGCTTTTTTTCATACTGGAAAAAACTAAGCCATCTACAACTCAGATCCAAGCATTAGTGTCATTTGGGTGATTTCACTACTTCCATCTACAACTCATACCATGCGTAGGATCCACCATGGTCGATCCATTGTTTCGTATGCCCTAGATCACTGAGTATTAGTATGGAGCAATTATATGACTCAGAGCCTACCCTCTATCTATACACCAATATTGCAAATTCCAAGTCTGTCCCTATCTGAATGCCAATATCGGAACACTTGTGCAGCTATCAATTGCATCTCTTGGTGGGAGTGCCCAACTAGTGCTAACAACTTCCATTAACGTTCTTCCTGTCCCTATCTACTAAGATTTATTACTAAATATATGTCCAGTTACCATGTAGCCACTGACAAATTTTGACTTAACACACAACCACAAACTACATGGTGTCATTAAGGTATGGTGCGTTACCAACAGCTCAAATGGAGTAGAGGAAATCCCCTCACCAAGGCCACCCGTGGACTTCAATGAAGTGTACAAGTTACGTCAAGCCGCACTTAAATTTCCATCATTTGAGGGAATTAATGCATTGAAGAAATTATGGTGCCTTGTGTAGGAGAGTCACATAAAGAGATGGTGCATCATTGGTTTTTATGCAATTCATGTTCTAGTGTGTCTCATCAACTCACCTTGCTGTGAAGAGATTGACAATGAAAATTTGAGGAGTTGTGAAGAGACTTTGGGAATTTTTCATCTAGTTCCTATGACCCAGGAAACTACAAAGTCCCGAGTAGAGCTAATGAGCATTAGGCCATTGGCCTTGATCTTGCATAAAGGAGCTGACAAGGTTAGAATTCACGCGACCATTTTATTACAGAATGTTTCCACTTGGGTATTTGATTGGGAATTTATTGCTAGGGAAATGATTGATATCTTTCTAGGGCTCTTAGAAATCATAACCCGTAAAGTTTTCCATCAGGTGACAATGGTGGCCTTGAATGTTCTAATAGCAATTTGTGAAAACTCTAGAAAGATAAGACTAATGGCAATCAAGGCATGTGTTGTATTTTATTTGATCAAATTACTTCCAAAGGCCAAGAAGTCCAAGTGTGAAAAGATGTTAGATTTGTTGCACATGCGTTGTCAAAGAAAAAGTTTAGCATGTGAAAGATTTCTTTTATAATGTATATATATGTCGCCCATGAATTTTGGATTAGAGATGCCAGCCATAATGGTTTGGCCATTTTTTTTCAACATTTCATGGATCACAAGGGATTCCATATTTTGACAGGGTAGAGGAGGAGAAGAGTTGATTATCTGAGAGAAGGACCATGGATTTTTGTCTGAAAGTGGATAGTTTCATGTTTATTGATTTTTCTCTATGATTTGTGTAGTTCTATATTGTGTTTGTAAAAGTGAAGAACCAACTAATTAATAAACTAGCATGATGTAAGTTAGTGGTTTTTCACGTTTTTTGGTACCTAGAGAATCTATCACTAGTTTTATTATGTGAGTTTGTTATATGATGATGTGTCTTTTTGTGCATTGGGCTTCAAGAGCATCAGTTACAGGTTATGTTATGACATCGATGTGTAGATAGGTGAGCTGCATAATGGACTATTAGATATAGTCTAATATGGAGATTGTCCTATCGGAGACATAGAAGCGTCAATTATACAAAGTTCATCAAAGATGGTTAGAGGCAGTTATGTATTAAATAAGTTGAACTAGAAGCTTGAATATTGTGGTTGTGAAAAGAGGTTGTCAGAAGACCTCGGAGTGGGTATAAGTGCTCCAGTCACACAAAATGTGACTATATGTAATTTATTTTCCTTGTAATAAGATTTGTAATGATGTAAATGTAAGCATTAAAGGGGGACTTGGTAAGAAATAAGGCTTACATTAGTAAATAGTTAAGATTAGGTTGTTGGTTTTTGGAGTTTTTTTGAGAGATTTTCTAACAATATTCTCCTTGTTTAAAATTTATTGGATTTTATTAGCACTATTTATGTAGCTTTTAGTTTTTCTTTAAAAAACTAATTCCAATAATTTTGTGTACAACATATCTTCTCTTTCAATTTCCTTTGATAACACATAGCAGACAATGAAAAATATCACGAAATTCTTCTGAATTATTATGTGGCCTTCACACTGCTATTTATGTAAATTAAATATTCATTCTCGCCAAGTCATTCAACTAATACACCACCATTTCTATGCATAACATTATTTCCACTATCTAGAAAGAACTTCATACATTGAAACACAAAGTGACAAAAATCATGTCCTAAACTCAAAAAATAGAATATGGAGATGCCCCTAACATTCATACTTATAATGTCAATTTCTCGTATTTCACATGATGTAGAGCCAAAAACCCTATCAAACTTATTTTAGACAAAACCCGAAGGATGATTCCACTGGTTGCTTTGCAATGAGAATGAAGCCCAAAATTAAAATATCAACTATACTGTAACAACTTTAGCCAAGCACGAGTATCTTATGTTATCCAAAATGGTAATGCTTCACAGGATAAGCAATCTCACCTCTTCCTTGGTGAAACTCCAACTTCAAAAACCTAGTTAAGTAGCTCAGTGAAACTCATTCATAGGGATTACTTATGACTGACTCGACCTGAGCTTTGATCTCAACCTCAAAAATCTACAATGTTGCTTGAATCAATAGAGTATAAAAAACATCCTGGCACTAATTTACCAGATGATTACTCGACCTACTTTGCAGTAAGAGTTAAATAGTAGTTCAACAAAGTTATTGAATTTCCTCTCAGCTAACTGTTACATTCCTCCATGATGGTCTAGCCACCTAACCATATTTTTATTAAAAACTTCATTATATTCATTTGGAATACATAAGATAAACCAGGTCTGTCAAATCACAACCCTCGATGGGCTCATAAGATGAAGTATATTTACGTCGAAAAAAAATGTGCAAAAAATGTTCACTCTAGCCAATGGGAGAGCTTGATTTTAACCGTTCTAGCGAATTAAATTTTTCCATGTGTTCATCTCTCCCACTAATAGAAATTTTCCATTTGTACCTAGGTTCTCCCATACCTTCCTATGACTGTTTTCTACTCACGTAACACTCTACCATAGTTGTGTATGTAGCATTGAAGAGCACTCAGTCACGCGCCTCTAACCATTTTGTACTCCCGCAATACTCCCTACAACCTTGAAGAGAGCTCGCACCATCGCCAAAGCTAAGCATGGAAAGGCTCAGACATAATCCCACCTACATAATTAGTTGCAATATGGGACACTACCAACAAACTCCTAATGATAGTAGGTGTTGATATAGGGAATGATCAACTATGGTAGATCGACCTTCCGAAGTGCTGGAAAGTGCCTATAAAATAGCTAATGATAACTTTGTCATGCTTTTGTCTACACACGAAAGAACCTCAATCAAATAGGGAACTACACCTCCTTTGGCTAGTTTGGTTTTATTTTTAGGGATGGTACACAGAGTAAATAATCCATTCAGACTCCACTTAACAGCTGAAGGATATATATTCTTTGCAAAAATCTTCAACAATCCATCTATGATTCCTTCTCTCGATCCAATTTCCTTGGCATAATTTCTATCGCTTGCCATTTTTTCCATAATAGATGCTACATTAACTATGGCCTCCAAACTACACTTTTCCAACACCCATTCCAAGGTTTCCATTACAGAATGCCTCTTTAGAGCTCTTTCAATAGATATATCACTCACAGAAAACATTGAAATTGTACCGATTATTTCTTCTACAACCTCACGATCTACGCACACTTGAGAATTAATAGAGGAATCTCAACATCAAACATGGATTATAATAAGCAAAACTTCCTTTAATTGGAGGCACTGTCTATTCCTTTCGCTTCACTCGACTATATTTCTCAAGTTTTTAAAGTTTCAACTTTACTTATTGTTTCATCTTGAATATCCTGAATCATTTAGCGCACCCTCCTCAACTCTACAACAGGCTTAGGTGTCGGTATTCTAATGAGCCCATTAGAACTATTAGTAATGGACCATTCTTGTATCAACCTATGAATGGTGTGATTGGGGATGATTTCTTTGCTTTGAAGAACCTGCTTAGTCATTGGACATACATTACAAGAAGCTATTTCTACTTAGTTGCTTTGAGGAACCTGCTTATTCACTTGGTAGATGACAAGGATTTTTCCTAGAAGATTACGACAAGTATTACTAATGAAAAAATTTGACTTACAGATTCACAAAGTTTTGATTTTGTGAGCATTACTTTTTAGAGATCCCAGCATATCACTAATACCTTCAGTGGCAACATATGCAAAGAAATTATAGGATAGAAAATCTGTTGCGAGAGAACACTTCGAAAACTTGCAAGGTAACCCGTTCTCGAACAGGTTGTCTAATCCTTTCGAAGGTTCATGTAAATCCACCCAAATTAGGTTAGCATCTTGAAGTGAGGACCCTACATCGAGTAGCTCATCATCATTGATGTGAGGATCATGAATTTGTCCCTCCATTCCATGATCGTAATTTGCATCACTAACTAGACTCTTGCATGACAAAATATCTCCTTTCATATATGCTATTGTGTTCATGTGAACCACTATCACTTCAGTATTTTACCTTGGGAAACTGATCTAGGCTTTTGCATTGTTTAGTCTGTACGGTGCTTGAGATGGTGTTTTGAGGCAGTAAGAAATCGTGATGGAATGTTCAAAATGTACGTAGTTTTTTGTATTAATATCCAAACCCCAGCGTTTATATTTGTCTTTTTTGTGATATGACTTATGCAATAGCTCTTGATGTTTTTATTTAAATGATAATAATTTTCATCCAACCATTTTCCAGAGTTTTATTCTATTTTATGGCTCTCCAAACTTTTTGGACGACTTAACGAGTCAGAAATTGTTTGCAGGATTAGAAATCCTTCCTTTCATTTTTTCATGTTGTTAGTTTGGTTGACAAGAGCTACTGGCCCATGCAAAGTTCCCCATAGTTGGCAAGGTATTCATCTTCTATTTTTTTACACCTCCTTGGATTTCTTCTCTTGTTACATGATTTAGTTAAATTATCTAGTACATCTAGTTGTTTCTTTGGATCCTTGGCGTTAAGTGGCAACTCTATGATATAGGTCAAATTTAAGGATCATAACAAAACTCATATCTAAGAGTGTTTGAAATAGAAACCAAGGACTTTTCACCATGGAATAAATTTGAATTTCACTAAGTTAAATCTTAGAAAAATAATTTTGTTTTCTCTACTTTTTCAAAATTATAAATTGAAATCTAATTATAACCCAATTTTAATCTATATGTTAAAAGTTCCAAATCAGCAACACTGAGTCAAACTAGCCTGAAATCTATTTTGTGACCTATTACCATACTACCTTGAACAAGTAGTGAAATCATTCAAAATGTAGAAACTAGAATGAGATATGGCACAAAAAAAAGACATGGTAATGTGTAAATAGAACCAAACCCAATAAATTATAACCTAGACTATAAGAAAATCTTTTATGTTATTTTCCAAAGCCTTTAATCTTCATTTATGCATATATGAAAAGTAATTTGTCGAGGATACTAATTTTAAAGAAGGGGTAGCATGTTAATGGAAAATTGCATTTCTTATGCCTTTACTGGCCCAGATTGATGGTGACCTTACCCATACAGGTGTTAATATTATTAAAAATGTTAGTTAGAAGTTCTATTGAGAAATTGTTTGTAAACTATTAGTGATGATCATCCAAATTTTTGTGTGTCTCTTCTCTTGCATCGACAGAGTAGTTGTCTTAGATGAGAATGTATTGGTACATTCCTTGAATCCTTTTTCCTTATTTGTGTCCTTAGAAATCGCATTGCCAACTTCTTTCAATATAATTGCTAGGTTTGTGGGATAACTATTCTACCAAATTCACTAAAACTTGCATCTGATTTCATCCCTTTGAGATTCATGCCATTATAGTCAAGTCAAGAAGACCGTAATGAGAATGGAAACTTGACAGACAAATAACATGATAATCCTTCAACTTCACCAATGAGCCAAAACCACGACCCATTTATAACTATATGAAATTTCATATCATCTTAGTCTTGCATGAGAAAATAGAAGTATTAATATGCTATTGATTTCTAGCTAGACGATATGATACAATAATCCATATGTAAATATATTAGACTTTGTTTTGGAACAATGGGAAATTAGGAAGTTAAGAAGATAGCAATAAGAAATGAAAAAATGTATCCTTTCTCAATGCATGTTGTCAACACTTACAAGAGAACCTCAAAATGAGATTTTTTCCGATTGCTTGCAAGTCTGAAACTATCCTTGACATTTCTTTGTTTCAATAATAAACTTAAAACATTGACACGTGATGAGTGAAATGAAAGAGAATTATTCTCTCATATTTTCCTTTTGACTCGTGAACTGATTATTTAAAATCTTAGAAAAATAGTTTTGTTTTCTCTACTTTTTGAAAATTATAAAGGAAAATCAAATTATAACCCAAATTTCATTTGTATGATGAAAGTTCCAAATCGGTGACACTGAGTAAAACTAGCCTGAAATATAGTTTGTGACCTACTGCTGTAATATCTTGAACAACAAGTGAAATCATTCGAAATTTGCTTACTAGAACCAGATATGATACAAAACAAAAAGACATGTTAATGGATCAATAGAACCAAATCCAATAAATTACAATCTAGATCGTACAAAAAGCTTTTATGTTATTTTCCAAAGCCTTTATTCTTCATCTATGCAATGTCTTTGTCATCTCATGACCCTACTAGTGAGGGGAAGCTAGTATTAATGAAAATAGAGAAATTCATTTTTTACTTCCAACCATGGTAGTTATGGTTGTTTATGGTGTAGCTAACTTGTTCCTTATGGTGAGTACGAATTGTAGTATATTTCTTTCAGACCCGGGGATTGGTTTGTTTTGTCCTATTCTATTATCATTAAATTACATTGTGTGTTGATTTTGCTACTATTTTTATCTACTGGTATCCTTTTTTCTCCCCTTATCTCTCTCAAGAGAGTATGACATGTGGTTAACATAATTAGGGTTAAACCTCACGACTCTTAATTATCCCTTTGTCTTTGTCCTTTCAGAGATTTTTTGTTGAGCAGGCTTTGGTTGTCTTAAATTTTACATGGATTTCTTTTATAAGGTTTCATATTGGTAGCCCTATGAGCTTTTAATATTATTTGATGTTATTCAATGTTTACTTGCATGAAAGGAAAGAAGGCTACATATTTTTATGGCACACTTCTCAAGAGTCTCACAGTAATATGTCTATTTACTAGGTACATGCACTTTTCTACAGAGATTCGTTGATTGATAAAGATATAATACATAATAACCCACTCATATGGTAACCCATTATAAGTTATAAGTGATAATAGGATAAATCTTAGAATACTAATAGTTATGATAACTTCCATGTAGATTATCAAATACTTGAAGCTAAAGTTATTCAAAAGAAAAAATTAACTTAATTGGATGAAATAAATAAGATCAAAAAGGAAGATGAAAGGTAGAAGAAATAGATGCACGATTTTGACAAAGAAATAGGAGAAGTTTCCATCCTACATGAGGTTGAGGAAGAAACAAAGGGAGACAACATATTAACAAATCAATTGAAGGAAATTGTTTTCAAGTACGAGGAGAAAGTTACTCAAAAGAAACAAGATCTTATTTTGCAAATGCAGGGTATTGAAAATAAAATGCATGTAATTAATGAAAAGGATCGAGAAATTACTCGCCTAAAGATGAAGGCACAAGAAGTAGGTGAAGCTCCATGCAATAGAGGCACCAGTTCCAAGCCCCACAAAGCCAATGCTGAAGAAAAGTTTGAAAGTAAAATCCTTAAAAGGCCAAATCAAAGTGAAGCAGGAAAGAATATTTAAAGTGTTACTGCTCCAAGAAGTAATGTTGAGGTAATCAAGGAAAAGGAACAACAATGGAATGATCCACCTCCAAGAAAAAATGTCTTCACGAGATCATCAAGGAAAGACATGTAAACCAGGTACACTCCCATATTTTTTGGGTATTTTATTCATGGACCAAATTTGGACATAAGGCTAGCGATTCCAAAGCATCTAACATGGAAGAATATCAAGGCTATTATCAAGAACCTAGGAGAAATTTTATGAGAACACAAGACAAATATTCAAATTACATCATCAATAGAGAATATACGTGAGTTGTTCTGTAATTTAGGCATGACAATGGATGCTTCCAATTCCATAAATATGGACATATAGGTCATGATTGTAGATATAAAAATGAATCTTCGATGAATAAATATAATATTATGTACATGAAGTTTTGAAGAAGAAATCAAAACTAGGAAGAGAAGGTGAATGAACAAATCTCAAAATTCATGCTGTTACGATTTGTAAATTCACAAGACAATGATGAAACTATAGGAGCAAAGGAAGACGTCAAGGTTTAGAATGATCTTACAACAAAGAAATTTCATATGTTATTATAAAAAAACCAACTTGAAGACTCCTTATATTGTAAATTTTGAAAACAAGGAGTCTAAGTAGAAACAACTAAAAATTGAAGATTCATAGTCGTTGTCCTTTGATTTGTCAACTATCCCAAGCATATCACCTTCAGTGAGAACTCCTGGTGGAATTCAAGCTATTATAAATTTGTACTTCGATTCCTTTTCCAATTTGGTTGTAACTCTTACAACCGATTATGGGGGTGGCATCAAGGATTACTACAAAACTCATATCACAGAAAAGATAAATCTATAGGCTAGGAGTGGCAACGTGGACATTGATACCAAAAATTAAGTACATTTTGAAGATTCCGCCATGATTTATTACTCACTCATAGCACCATCTCAAAAACTATATGAACTGGTAAACTCTGTGCAATGTGAGACCATCTGACCATTTCAAGAATTAACATCAAATTTAAGAAAGACATATCAAAGATCTACATGCTAAGTTTTAAGAAATATATATTAAAGATATGGCTTTAATAATTATAATATTCCTAAGGAAGTGTTGTAGCGGCTGCAATGCCCTCCCAAATTTTGGCCTGTATCCAATTTCAGAGCCTTCCATGGGTTTTTCCTTAATATTTTCAAGCACATGGACTCATCCCATGAGACCATGTTGAGTCTTTTCACCGTCCATGCTTGACCATTCATCAGACATCTTTTTTCATGTTGGTCACAATGTCATGCTTGTAGTCATGTTCTAGCCACGCACAGAGTCTGCCTTCGTGTGTACAATTTTTGTTCGTTATGCAAACATATGTCACACTCACACATGAAGTTGCAAACACTATTGTGCAAGTGTCGTCACGGTCGTTCACTGATATCTCACAAGTGTTTCACTTCTCACTCGAACTGTTGGTCAACCGCACTGAGTGTATGTTGTCTTGATGGTTCGAGGCACCTTGTCATCAAAGTCATGTTGAGTGTGTGTTTGCAAGGTGGTGCATGTACAAAGTCACTTGTTCACACACTTAGTCCTTTTACTGAAGCTATGTCGACCAAACCAACCCCAATAGTCGGACCTCCGATGAGGTGCACTGTGTAGTTTCAGCCCTTAGTCAACATCTAATACTGCCCAGAATTGCATAAAGATTGAGGTTGCCTCCTAGGGAGTCTATACTACGCAATATTGGAATCGACCCTACTGAGTGTCACCTAGAATAATGCATAAGTTTCCCAACAAGTCCTCTCAATATGCACTTCCTTCTAGCAGATCAACCAACCCTCCAGTTGGTCAACTAGAGAGTTTGGCTAGGCAGTGACCCCAGCTGTCACTCCTCCAAAAATTGCATAGAAGCTGCCAAGAATTCCCACTTCCCCTGACTAAATAAAATTTGAAAACATTCCTGAAAGGCACCTGCTTCCTGTCACTCCACTATCAAGAAAAATTGCGTAGTTTTTCCAACCAAGCACCTTGCTAGCCGACCTATTGCTCATCCTAAAAACTGCATAGTTTTCATGAGCAGTCTCCTAGCTTCCCATCATGCTGCTCAGCTTAGAAACTACACAGGGATGTCTAGTAGGCAAGCCTGTCAGCTTTGCAAATTCTTTTCTAGAAGCCTCCCAGAACCCACTGCCAGCTCCCTTGAAAAATTGCGCAATTTTTTCCAGCAGCCTGCCAAATCCCGCTGCTAGCTCCGTAGAGAAATTATACAGTTTTCACTGCTAGTCTCCCTTTGCTCCCTACACTAACTCCCCAAAAAAATTAAGCAGATCTTCCCTTCAGCTAAACCAGATCCTACAGATAGTCATTACTGATCTAGATTACCCATCTCAGCCTCCCAGTAACCTCTATGAAGTTTTCATGGACAATGTCAGGAGCCCACATCCTGGCTTGAAATCTACCTTGCATAGTTGTAGAGCCTTGTCCTCTCTTAGTCATCTACATACAAAAGAAAAAGACAATGCATCATGGTAGACTATGGTATTCCTTGATTTGATGTCATCATGTCATGAGTTATTGCAAATACAGGTACATGGATGAGACATGGCATGGCGACGAATGGGATGAACAAGGACCCCATGCAAGGAGACTTGTTTGTGAATGGACAAACACATGAAGCTTTGCAAAGTACAAGCGAAGGAGCGATGTGCACATGCAACATCAAGAAAACACCAATACCATCAAAGGCTTCACACACCTTGCCATATAGAAGTGAAGCTATGATACACCAAGAGCACATCCATCACTCAGTAGCACGACAGCTCAACATGAACACCACTAGAAGCATGAACATACCAGCTCTATCGTGTGGATTCATGTCATGAGTCATCTCATCCACATAACTACTATGGGCCACACTCTTGTAATCAATGTAATGTAACATGTAAGTACAAGAGACCCACATGTAAGTATGAAGTCATGTAAAGTTGAAGAGTCATGCAAGTCAAAGAGTCATGAGGGAATTAGAATAGTCATAAGGGCCAGTTTTACCCTTGGCTATAAATACCCCTCATTTGTACATGAACAAGATGTTTTCACCTTGGCTCCTCCCACATAGCCTAGAGAGTCTATCGTCTTTTCTTTGAGGAGTGAGTAGTGGCTCCAATGCCTCGCTATCAGGGTTACTGATGTATGGTGTACCGATGTGTCTTGGAAATTTTGCTTAATTCAGAAGCCTGATAACATGCCAACACATTTTCACACATGTATTATATTTTTTTGTAAGAATATTATTTGAACACTTGTAATGAATGTTTCTTTAACCTCTGTTAAAACAGTTGAACTATTTCGATTATTCTAACACATATGCTTACAAAAATGTGTTGTAAATTTTGTTAAAACTATCACGCCTGTGTGGGCTAACTCGTCAAACACTCGACATAACCATTCCCATAAACTTGTTATAATGACCATCGCACTCGTGTCGACTACTCCATTAAGTGTTGTACATGATATCTGTTCACTGTGTGTTTTTTACTTCCGCATTTGTGTGCCCTACTCCACCAGAATCTACACATGTCCTATTGTGTTGTGTGTCTCTGACAGAGTTGGGACTATTCTCTTTCAACTTGAGAGTCACTTCCATCCTCTCCCTCTGCAATGAAATAACCTTGACACGAGTAAGAATAAGCACTCACTAGGCATGCAAAGCTCATTGTACGAAGACAAAGCTCGCTACTCTCAGGTGTTCACAAACAAAAGCTAAGGAAACCCTTTAAGACAATGACAACTGAGCCATTGTACTGGATGGGACTCCTACGCCAAATGGCATGAGGTGTAGTTTGTACTTCATATTGAGGAGATCCCTTGAATGTTAGTGGGTCCAACACCATCAACATCTATGGAACTATCAGGAGGGCCACCAGTTGTTTATGGTTGAATGTCCTCTCACCCCCACTCATAAATAATCTAGTCGAGGGAGTAACTCGCACTCCCTCTGAACTACGCACAACGCTGAAGTTGGTCACTCCTCACATCCTAGAATTTAACATGACATTTCGTATCAGCACCTCTACTTTATCCATCGTATCACCTGTCAGTTCATGAACGAAGTTATACTAATCCTAGGAAGCCAAGATCTTCCATAATGCATAAAGAAAGCCAAAGACCACTCCCACTGAAGTTGTTGTATCATTAGTGAAAGAAGAATTTATTGGCACACTAGAAGCTTTGGTAGATGCTTCTAAGAATCAAGAGGAACCTCCAGTATTCTAGCATTGAGAATAATGCACCCTCGTGATCTTGGGCTTAGATTCTGGTACAGGAGGCTGAGGCGGAGAGGAAGCAACAAACTTAGAGCCGGAACTATAAGATTCTAAAGAAGAGGAAGAGGATGAAGAAGAAGAAGCCATGGCTGAAAAAAACTTAGAATGGATGATTCAGGGGTCATTGGTTCTCCGAAGCACTTTGCATAGGATGCCAAAGCATTCAGAGAGAATGCTCATGAAGTATGACCCTGACAACACAGTGAAGGTGTTACAAGGAATAGTGTCCACTCAGATGCTGCTATTCCCACTAAGATGGGTGGCTATCTTAGAAAAAAACAAGTAAAGTCTACTTTCATTTTCCTTTATGAAAATAAACAAGAGGGAGATGAAGGAGACCAGCCTTAGTCTTGCGCTTGATTTCCTCTTCTTCCTGATAGAGCTTTGCCACTTCTGCTTTGTTTGCCCAACTTCAAAGAGCACCTGTGGAATCACAACAACATACTACTATCGAAGAACAAAGATCTATATTCATAAATAACACAGGACCAGATGTGTGTTAACCATACAAATGCATATATAAACAAGTAGAAAAGAATATGGAGGAAAACTAGATGTAGGTTTTAACCTCGTACAAAAATTACTTGCATACAAATTCTAAATCATAGGAAAAATAAAAATGCAAGAGCATAACACATAAAAAATGTATACACATAGATTTCCCACTAGATCCCAGAACCAGGACTACCAGCTTGATTTTTCATTATATTCCTTTCAATGTTACAATACATATTTATACATGCCGAAGCATCCAATACCATGGACCGAAAACCATCGCGTCCAAAACCATGGACCGAAAACCATCGTGTCCAAAAAACATCTACGAAAATCGTGCACAAAACCATAGGTGGGTCCGCCCAACCTAACATAGGGTCCAAAACCAAAATTTTCCGGGGCGCTGCCCCGGACCCCATAAAGTGGGGTTACGGGTAACCCTCAAACCCCATGTTAACAATGTGGAAAGAATATAACACAACCCAACAATCTCCCACTTGTTTTTTTCTTTCCACAGGGGGCAACAGGAGAGCTTAGTCATTTTTTTCCAGCCCTGAAACACCCATTGTTTCTCTACACCAAGAGAACTTCTCAGAGCTAACAGATTTTGGCAATGCATCTGCAGTATTCTTCAAAGTGTCCACCTTTACCAGCAACACCTTTTTGTCTTCTATCATATCCCTCACAAAGTGATACTGAACATTAATGTGCTTTGTCTTTGGATGATAAGCAGGGTTCTTTGCCAAGAAAATTGCACTTTGGTTGTCACAGTCTATCCTTATAGCTCCCTGTACTAACCCCATACTTGAACACAATCTCTGCAACCAAACTGCTTCCTTGCTTGCATGAGTGGATGCCATGTATTCTGCCTCTGTAGTTGATAGTGCCACTACAGATTGTTTCTTACTCATCCAACTGACTGGTCCTCCAAATAGGTTAAACACATACCCACTTGTAGATCTTCTTTGATCTAGATCTCCAGCCCAGTTTGCATCAACAAAGCCATGAATATCCAACACTCTGTCCAATCCTGGTCTTCCTTGGTAGCACAAACCATAATCACTAGTGCCACGAAAATAATTGAAAACCCGCTTCACTGATGTCCAGTGCTCCTTCCCTGATTTTAACATAAACATCCTAAATACTCCCACTGCATCTGCAATGTCTGGTCTAGTACAGACCATTGCATACATCAAGCTACCGACTGCACTTGCATATGGAACACGGGACATGTCCTCTTCCTCTTCTTGTGTCTTCGGACACTGTTCAACATATAACCTCACACCTACAGGAATAGGAACCTTCACCGATTTACTATCCTGCATATTAAACCTCTGCAGTATTGTCTCGACATACTTCCTCTGGTTTAACCAGAGCTTCCTCTTTGCCCGATCTCTTTTAATTTCCATGCCCAAAATATAGTTTGCAGCACCGAGATCTTTCATGTCGAATTTGGAGGACAATTGGGTCTTCAAATCCTGGATAATTTCTTTGTCATTTCCAACCAGCAACATATCATCCACATACAAGACTGGATAAATAACACGGTCACCAATTAATTTAAAATACACAAAGTGATCTGCTTTGCTTCTGGTGAAGCCAAGTCCCCGTGTAAATGTATCAAATTTTTGATACCACAGCCTTGGTGATTGTTTTAACCCATATAGAGACTTCTTCAACTTGCATACCAGTTCACCAGTTCTTTCTTACCCCTCACCGCAAAGCCTTCAGGTTGCTTCATGTATATTTCCTCTTCGAAATCCCCGTGAATAAATGTTGTCTTCACATCCATCTGTTCTACCTCAAAATCAAAAGCAGCAGCAATAGATGAAAGAAATCTAATAGAAGTTACCTTAGCAACAGGAGAAAAAATAGCACCAAAATCAATTCTAGGCACCTGGGAATAACCTTTTGCTACAAACCGAGCTTTGTATCTCTCCACCTTCCCTTCTGTGTTTGTCTTCTTGTTGAACACCCATTTGCTACCAATGGGTTTCTTCCAGCCGGCAACTCCACCAGATCCCAAGCCTCATTTTTGTGCAAAGATGTCATTTCATCAACCATGGCCTCTTTCCAGAGTTTTCCATCCTCTGAATCCACTGCTTCCT
>APFE031678706.1:21598-63951 GCA_000404065.3 Pinus taeda
GTACAACGGTAAAGAAACACACTTTACCTAACTCTATACCTAACTCTATACTAGACCAAGTTGAACTTAACTATTCCTATGTGTCGGAATATCCTAACATCCTATCCATCATTAATTCGTAACTTTGACAATTGTGCTCGTCATGGCCTACTGATTGAAAGAAATTGCAGAACAGTTGTTGATCCGGGAGGATCTCGTCAGATCAGTTACACAGTTTCAGTTTCGTTGTCAGCATTTAGTCTGAAGTCGTTCAGCTTCGACAGTGTTGATTATGGTTCAAGTTTTTCAGGTGATGTCTATGGTTTTTCATGGTGTTTAGTTGAAATGGTTTTGTACCTAGTTGTCGACATGAGGTTGTCATCAATTCCACGAGGATATGGTTGTCGACATGAGGTTGTTGTCAATTCTGCAAGGATATGGTTGTCGACAAGTTTTTTCATTAGTTCCGCCAGGATATGGTTGTCGTCCACTCGCAGGTTTTGGTGTTGACGGGTTTGTCGTCATGCGACGTTTGCTGCTAATTTCGCTTGGTGACAATTGGTTGTAAATGGTTTTGATGTAAAGGTGTAAACCTATACTAAACCCTAACCTATACCTACACCAAACATTACAAAACAAATGTATTTTAAATACATCAAACCTAAATCCATACATTGAATTGTCAAAACCTCTATATAAAACCTATTGTGTTAAAAACCTAGGACCTATACCTATCGGACCACATTGCAATACAAACTATGTAATAAACATACATAAGCCTATGTTAAAAAACCTTTCGGCATATAATAAACATTATAAAACAATCCAAATCATATGCATAGTCCTAACTGCTTAGGAGACCACAGCAGGAACGCTGCTCATGTGAGCAGACAAGGTAACTGCGCAGAAAAGTGGACAAGTGAGTTGACAAACAATAACCATCGGGATTTCATCTAACCACAACCATAACTGCATCAACAATGTGGAAAATTGTATGTGTAGACCATGGCAGAACTTACTGTAGCGAAGGTGTTAACCACAGTGGAGGTTGTTAACCATCGAGAGTTATGGTTAGCATGTGAACAGGATAGTCACCAACAGTTGTCTGTTAGATGTCTACGCCAAAACCGCTGAAGCCCAAACCGCCAGGGTTATCCACCTGTGTTCACATGCGCTACAGCGCTTCCTCCACTCGGAGACATAACAATTAACGATTTTTGTTTAATATATAGTCTATTTGTGGGTTTTTGTTGTGTTTTTGCATTAACACTAATTCAACCACCTTGCAACTTATCCTAAGGTGGAAAATCACAACTAGACCAAACCTTATAAACCAAAATTAGAAGCAATTCATTCCTAAAACTTGGATGAAGAAGTTAGAGTGAATCTGGAGGGTTATAAAAGGTTGTGTTTGTGCTTATTAAAGGAGGGAGTGGTTTTGGGTTTTGTATGTAGGTTATGGAGGTTATAGTTGATATTGTTTTCAGTGTAACAGAAGCATCCAGAGTTGGAATTGGAAACCGTGATAGGTGTTGGAAATTTGTTTCAAAGAGCTTTCTCATGATAATGGCCAAAATTTCCTATGTCCACATTCATTTTGGTCAAATTTCTATGTAATTGACCTATTTGGTTTCAATCCTAATAAAACGGTTGCCCATATTGAAAGCGGATCCAGAGACGTAGTCCATCAAGGACGAACTTCATAATCAATCTTGTTGTCTAGTATCACTGTGTCTTTTCTATTTTCACTTCTATTTTTCATCTTACTTATGTTTTCTCATCTGTCATAAAGTTTTCTTCTCAAGAAGTTCTCATGATTTCAGCGCTTTCAATTAAAATTCTATTCATTAATGGCATAATCAATTCTACATCAGTTTTAAGATATGATCATTTCAGATCATATAATTTGGTATCAGAGTAGGTTGCATTTGTAGAATTTTCCATTGAATGTTAACCAGGTCAAAGTCACAACATGGAGAAGGAATCCTCGAGCAAATTGATCCAGAGATTGGAAAACGAATAGTCGTTCATAAGTCGACCATGACAGGATCTGATGCAGGAGAAACTACTGAAACTAAGATGAGCGATGAACAATTTCAACAAGAATTCTTAACTATGCAGCAGATGTTGGGAGAACTCTACGAAGACAAGAAGGTGAGAGATGAAGCCTCTTCTTCAAAGACATCGAAGAAGGACAAAGGCAAAGGCAAGGCTGATAAACCACTTTCACCTCCATCATCCCCATCATCTTCTTCTTCTTCTTCTTCTTCTTCCAGTGTAGAATCTGAAATAGAAAAGAAACCTAAGAAAACATCTCTTTTGAAACTTGATGTAAAATTTGAGTTACCTATTTATGATGGCCAAATGAATCCTGAAAATCTAGATCACTGGATTAAGCAGTTAGAAGTGTATTGTCGTATTCAGAACATTTTTGACGATAAAATGAAAATTCAGTTAGCTACACTTAGAATGGGGAGAAAAACTTTAATCTGGTGGGAAATTAAAACTCAGATACATGTAAAGTGAAAATGAAAAGTCATCTCTTCATGGTCTAATTTTTTAAAACCTCTTAGGAAACAAATCTATCCTTTAGGATACATGTAGCAAGATGTTATTGATTGGGAACATCTGTGGCAAGGTAAAGGGCAAAGTGTTCAAGAGTTTACTCAGTAGTTCAGAAAGAAAGCATTGGCACTTGGTATTTCATTGGATACACATGAAACTTTATTATGTCGTAAGGCGTTTCCATCTGAAATCAACTCCCCTGTGAGGTTACGTGTCCATTCGTAGGCCCTTGATTTAGTTGTTAGACGATTAAAATTGTTTGAGCCCTTAGATTAATTCTACCGGTATTAAACGTTATAAGAATCGCAACCGGCCACGCAAAGCAACGACCTCTCCTTACTCGGCCCTACCTGGATCGCCCTTGCTCAGCGATACTGGATCGCGATACTGAATCGCCCTTGCTCAGCGATACTGGATCGCGATACTAGATCGCCCTTGCTGGGTATATTAAGGCGGAAAAAAGATCGGCATGAGTTGCAGGTAGCGAGGCTAGCGCGGGAGAGCTACTTAAAAAAGCAATACTGTTATTTATGTTTACCTTTCTGTCACTACAGTTTCCAAATAGGGCTGCATGCAGGTTTATTGGACCATCAATAGGTTTTAATCCAAAGGGGTCCTCAGATTCAGAGGGGGCCAAAAGACCAATTTCTCCATTGGATTTGAAGACATTTTTTGGAGTTGGGATTACTTATTGGCCTGAACACAGCGTTGATTGCCAGTTGAGTTCTCCCACGTAGCAAAGCAAGACAATACCGATTTGTTCTCCCCATGGATTTACAGAATCCGCCCATCAAACAAGAATGTAGAGCTATACCTGTGTTATATCCCGTGATTCAAATTCGAGCACAAACAACCCACATACTCATTGCTGTATAAAATCTGAAATTGTGCAATACCCTGTTCAAAAGCAAGATGAACATGAAATATGGGATGTGGCATTGCCAAATCGGAGCTATTCAAATGTTCCAGTGTTTCCCGTTGCAGATTTTCTCAGGGCTTGCTATCTTTGCAAACGGCAATGAAACCATGGAAAGGACATCTACATGTACAGGTCTGTTATAATGATCACACGATTGCTTTAAACCTCTGAGAATCGATTGAATTGATTAAAATTTCCCATTCTTAAGAGTTAGTCACATTCTCTGTTTGCTGATTATTGCAGGGGTGACATGGCATTTTGCAGCGAGGAATGCCGCCACCAACAGATTTTGATGGATGATGAAATGCCTTTAACGACATATTTTGATGGTTGAATGAATGGAGGCATTTGCTGCTTCTCCATCTTCATCGAGTGCTGCTTCATAAGATCAGAGGCATGAAAATTGTCCATCATCAGAGCGGCAAAAAGAGGCGTTTCAATGTATGTATTTTTTGCATCAGAGTTGCTGTAGAAAAATACACTGCTATAGATGATATAAAAATGTATCTCTGTTTTATTCAGAGGAAAAGGGATTGAATGGGGTAGGCTTTTCTGAGGCATATTAATACGGAGAGAGTTTTTATCGAAGTTTCAAGTGTCAAATGCAAGAATAAGCTAATTGAATTTTTATTTCCAATCCTTCAGATTATTCCCTTGGTAGGAGAATCATTTTAAACAGATTCGTAGTTTTATCTCCAAGAATCTGTCTAAAAATTGCTACTTCATCTGAATTTAATGAAGTTCTTTCCCCGGCTGGCGACGAAGCTCTTTGTTCGAAAGCCAAGAACCGGTGTGCACCGCAGGGTTTTGTATACGACTGTTGCGCTCCTCATCTTGGGCGTTGTTATCTTTTTCAGATCTCTGCACCTCACGCAGATGCCCTTGTCACAAGAATACAGAAACCCACAGGAGCAGCTACCAGGTCACGAGTTCGATCCTCGGGATGAGAACAGAACAGATCCTTTGGACCATCCGACTCCACTCAGAACACACGCCAACTCCACAGGGAATGCATCTTCAATTGTCACAGAGAACAAACTGGCTCGCCATCATTCGCTGGTCCCTGAGTTCTTTATCTTTGGAGACTCCACTGTAGCCTGCGGGAATAACAACAGTCTTGGAATTTTTGCGAGAGCGAATCACCCTCCATACGGAAGGGATTTCGACACCCACATCGCCACAGGAAGATTATCCAACGGCCGGCTCGTCGTAGATTACCTAGGTAAGATTTATTGATTATTTGGAATATATGCAATGTGTATACATCTCCGTGCAAACCCTAGATGCGCATGTTCCAGGTTTTCTTCATCTGTAATGATCGATCTCTGTATAATATAAACAATGTGTATACATCTCCCGACAAACCCCAGATCCGCATGGTCTAGGTTTTCTTCATCTGTATCGATCGATTTCACTATAAATTTCCTTCTCTGAAATGTAACAGCAAACCTCATGGCTATGCCACTGGTTCAACCATTTCCTGGACAAGCGGGGCGAATCGAAACCATGGCACGTGGACTCAATTTTGCTTCTGCAGGGGCGCAGGTTTTGCGTCCCACTGACTCAGACCAAGTACTGATTGCCCCTGTACTCAACGATATGATTAGTAATACTTCCTGTAAATTTTCTTTGAAATAATGGGGATTGGTCTAACAGAATTTGTTTATATTCATTCATTCAAAAACAGGGACAACGCATATTGTTGGGGCAGCAGGCTAAGCTAGCTACAGAAACGATTGAGCAGATATCGTCGATCCTAGGGCGAGAATCAACGAATCAAATAATTTCGAAGTCCATTATTTATATATCCATAGGAAGCATCGATTATATTGAATTCTACCTGCGCAATCCTTTTGGCTTTTCCTCATTCACGCCATGGCAATTCAACCAATTGCTCATCGATGCCATCAGCGCAGAAGTGGAGGTCAGTAATCCTGCAAATCTTCGTGTCCAGGGTTTTAGGGATTGTGGAGGTCAGTTGTCTTGCAAATCTTTGTGTTCGGGATTTAGTGTTTAGGGTGGAGTTCAGTTATCTTGCAAATCTTCATGTTCAGTGTTCAGGGTTTAGGGTGTGTGCAGGTCAGTTATCCTCCTAGTCTAAGGTTTCTTGACAATACCAACAACAATTTTCTTGACCATACAAATAATAATCATTTCAGTCTTGTTGAATTGAATTGCAGTTTGGGTAATATTTATGACTTTGCAGAATCTGTATACTGCGAATGCAAGAAAGTTTGTGTGCGTGGGTTTAGGGCCTCTTGGATGTGCACCACATTTCTTATGGGAGCGTAACAGCACTGACGGGGAATGCATTGAGGAAATAAATAACATGGTGATGGCGTATAATTTGGCTCTTAGGTACAAGTTGGATAAGCTCAGCAACCTCCGTTTTGTAATGGATTATTAGATCGCTTCAATGTAACTACAAGGTTGCATTTTCAATACAAAAGTTACTCTTGCATTTTCAATACAAAAGTTACTCTGGTTGGGTTGCGCCCACTATCCAACCTTCTCCCCCTCTAGTTACAGTGCGATCATAGGATGGTGTGCTAGGTTACCAAGTATATTTTGTCAATACCCTTATTTAGTGTTTATTTTACATGTTTGCAGTAGAAGACCTGCATTGACCTTGGTGTGAATGAATTTCAATCTACAGATTTGTGTGTAGATATTTCTTCTGTGTTTTAGTAATATGAGAATTGAACTAAACTTTTTCCTGCATATGTGTGAGCCAATATATATTATGTCTCATCGATCCAACAATGAGAGTCCACATTGTATTCTCAGGGACATATTATGTATTTATCCCAGGAAGATATTGATTGGTTGATACAAGGTTTTGTGTAGCCACGTATTTCCAAATGTTGTAGATGATATTCTAGATTTCTTTATTACAAAGTATATTAGCTCGGATGCAATTACTTTGTTTTGTGCATGCTATGTAATGATTGAGCATATGCAATCTATTCTACATAGCTTAAGTAGATCATAACACAATATATTTGTTGTAGATTAACACCCATTCAAAGACGAATCTAAGCTTGGAGCTAATGACCTGTAGCGTCCATTTTAGTTATGATAAACGACTTGTTAAGCTATTGTGACAGCAAGAGATCTGTGTTATGACATTTCAAGATCGTTCTACTCCTTCTTGTGGTAACAAAGTATATTTATGGTGCTTACTTATCAATTAAATTTTATATTGATTTAATAACATGCGCCACATATCAGTGATATCTCGACAAATACATGCACCTACATTTCCTTATTCTTTGCAGAGTAGTCTATAAGAATTATTGCACGTGAATGTTATGAAAAGGAATATATCCTTAAAGTTAATACCCTGTAGCTTTCATTAGGGATTTCCAAAAAAATATTTTGTGATTGTAGAATGCCTATGGAGTGATCTCTTCAATTACATTATTTTTCTCTTTGGATTTGTGGTAACATAATATATTCTCCAGATCTTGTATATTTGTTGAGACTTGAATTGATTCCATGCTTATGCTTGAAAATGCATGAACATGTCTTTTAAATATACAGTAAACTTAGGTTTTAATAATTATAATGTATTCTACTTTTAATATTTTATTTTAATGGCCAGATTCTGTAGATGATGAAAATGGACTCCCTTCACCCCCCTTTGATGAGGACTCCCTTCACCCCCCTTTGATGAGGGTTCCTTTCTGACAACCCAGACAACTTTGAATACCTTAGAAGTTAGGTAGTCTTAAAATATGTGTTTAGTATGCTCTCTTCCTCAATGTGGCTGCAGGTAAGATGTTACTTGGTCATGGAAGAAACCCAGTAGTCTTGAGGCCTTTTTTAGATATCATATACCTACTAAAGGCTTAAACATGCTTATTGCTTCTCTGTGGTATACTACAGTGGCTAGAAATAATTTGAATAATGGGTGAAGACTGTTGTTAATATCGTTGTGGCAACAATTGCAAGCATGGTAATGTGCCAAAGTTACTGAAGTTTTTCCTATGCTTTACTAGAAAGGATTTTTGTTCATAAGCTTCATTTTTCATGTTGCAGGTACAATCGGATTCTGCAGATGATGAAAATGGGCTCCCTTCAGCCCCATTTAATGAGGGTTCCTTTCTGACAACCCAGACAACTTTGAATACATCAGTTAGTATTCAAATATGTGTTTAGTATGCTCTCTTCCTCAATGTGGTTGAACGTGAGAAAGAGCATTCCTTGCTTTTTAGGTATTATGTAACCGATAGTTTTTCTCTATTTTGAAAAATACTATTGATTCACAATCTTAAATACTATTGATCCACAATTTTTCACAATCTTAAATACTATTGATCCACAATTTTTCACAATCTTAAATACTATTGATCCGCAATTTTTTTTTTAAATCTTAATGGGGGAAAAACTTATGTACCTGCTAGATATGTTGGATGGAGCTTGTAGTAGGGAAATATGCATTTATTATTTGGAGTTATTTGTAATATAGCGAAATGTTTTTAAACATGATTTTGTGTATTTGTACAGTAGAAACCAAATTTCCCAAGTGATGCATATGTTAAATTGAAGTTCAAAGTAGCAAAAGGCGGCTTTAGAAAGGATATCACTGAATAGAAAATGGTTTGTAGTCAATTGGAATGTATTTTTATTTTAAAATTTGTTTCTGCAATAGTAGTAAATTATGAAGTGGATGTTAGCTCATGAACTTGGTAACTAATGGAATAATGATGCTTTTATAACCCAAAAGCAGCATATAGTTCAAGTAATGAAATTACAAGACCTGCCTAAACAGGGCCTGAACTATTTCATGGTAGGCCAATGTCACAACATCATTATCAGTGGATGAATAACGGGATATAGTGACACTATATTGAAAGATAAAGTAGTTAAGAGGCAGCTCCATGAGGCGTGAAAAGCTCTGATGAGGAGAAAGTAAAGTCCTAGTGTGAAAACCTCTGATGAGGAGGAAGTGACTAGCCTGTGTGCTGGCCTGATTTGCATTGCGTTTGTTTCTAGTAGATCTAGATCTATTGGGAAATTAATTCTAGATTTTCTAGAACTCTCACATTTGAGGAGCTCCAAGATCGAGATGACAAAACTAGGTTTTTTCTTTGGGATTCCTTCCTCTCCCTTTTTTGTTTATTTGAAGTCACGCAGGAAATCATGGGCATATTTCCAATCTGCTAATTCAAGTGCACTAGAGAAAGCCTAGATTTGGGGTTTCATTGGAGGATTCTCAACTAGATCTACCATTCCATCTTTGTTGGGCTTTCAATTCCAGATCTAATATTTAAACAACAAGAAGACTTGATTTGATTAGGATATTCGAGATATGGAAGGTTACAAGATCACTATGAACCTAAAACTATCATATATCTTTCGGTGTATAAAATTCATAGTGTCGACCTTGAGCAGGGGGAGGGAAAATCATAGAGAGTATTGTAATAATTATTTTTGTAATTTTATTCTATCTTAGTCCAAATCTAACCCTCAAGGTCAATCTCTCTTCTGTAATGGATTGTTAGATCACTTCAATGTAACTACGAGGTTGCATTTTCAATACAAAAGTTACTCTTGCTGGAATGTTATGCATTTGTATGTTAATATCTTGATCTGAGTTAAGTTCTCTTTCGAGAGGGGCATGCTGGTTGGTTTGGGCCCACTATCCAACCTTCTTCTCCTCTAGTTATAGTGCGATTGTAATATGTTGTACTAGGTTACCAGGGATATTTTGTCAATACCTTTCTTTAGTGTTTATTGTTTATTTTACATGTTTGCAGTAGACGACCTGCATTGACCTTGGTTTGAATGAATTTCAATCTACAGATTTGTGTGTAGATATTTCCTCTGTGTTTTAGTAATATAAGAATTGAACTAAACTTTTTCCTGCATTGTGTGTGAGCCAACATATATTATGTGGCATCGATCCAACAATGAGAGTCCACATTGTATTCTCAGGGACATATTATGTATTTATCCCAGGAATAGCTACGTATTTCCACATGTTGTAGATGATATTCTAGATTTCTTTATTACAAAGTATATTAGCTTGGATGCAATTACTCTTTTTTGTGCATGCTATGTAATGATTGAGCATATGCAATCTATTCTACATAGCTTAAGTAGATCATAACACCATATATTTGTTGTAGATTAACACCCATTCAAAGACGAATCTAAACTTGGAGCTAATGACCTGTAGCATCCATTTTAGTTCTGATAAACGATTTGTTAAGCTATTATGACTGCGAGAGATCTGTGTAATGATATTTCAAGATCGATCTACTCCTTCTTGTGGTAACAGAGTATATTTATGGTGCTTACTTATCGACTGAATTTTAGATTGATTTAATAACATGCGCCACATATCAGTGATATCTCGACAAATACATGCACCTGCATTTCCTTATTCTTTGCAGAGAAGCCTATAAGAATTATTGCACATGAAAGTTCTCAAAAGGAATATATCCCTAAAGTTAACACCCTGTAGCTTTCATTGGGGATTTCAAAAAATTATTTTGTGATTGTAGAATCCCTATGCAGTCATCTCTTCAATTATATTAATTTTCGCTTTGGATTTTTAGTAACACAATATATGCTTGAGATTTGTATATTTGTCGAGACTTGAATTAATTCAATGCTTATGCTTGAAAATGCATGAACATGTCTTTTTAAATATACAGTAAACTTAGGTTTGAATAATTATAATGTATTCTGCTTTTAATATTTGATTTTCATGGCCAGATTCTGCAGATGATGAAAATGGACTCCCTTCACCCCATTTGATGACGGTTCCTTTTTGACAACCCAGACAACTTTGAATATCTTAGGTAGTCTTAAAATATGTGTTCAGTACGCTCTCTTCCTCAATGTGGTTGAAGGTGAGATGTCACTCGGTCATGGAAGAAACCCAGTAGTCTTGAGTTCTTTTTTCGATATCATATACCTACTAAAGGCTTAAACGTGCTTATTGTTTCTCTGTGGTATACTGCAGTGGCTGGAAATAACTTGACGAATGGTTGAAGACTGTTGTTAATGTCACTGTGGCAGCGATTGCAGGCATGGTAGTGTGCCAAAGTTACTGAAGTTTTTCCTATGCTTTACTAAAAGGGATTTTTGTTCATAAGCGTCATTTTGCATGTTGTAGGTACAATCAAATTCTGCAGATGATGAAAATGGACTCCCTTCACCCCTATTTGATGAGGGTTCTTTTCTGACAACCCAAACAACTTTGAATATCTTAGGTAGTTTTCAACAGTCGGAGTGTTGATTGATCTGGAACTTTGATTGTGTCGGACGATCTGGTTTAATTTAAAATTGGGCAAAACATACCAATGGAATCATTCCACCATATAGAACTTTGAATGTGCCTAAAATTCCTATTGGATTCTAGTCAAATTTGTGGTTGGAAAGAGGGTGTAACCAATTCTATTTTGTTAAAAACTGGTTGTGTTAACATCACATCTGGAGTTGACCAGGATGACCAGTGGGCAACGTATCTAAGAACTAGTGGGTGAAAGGATAAATTCACAACTCTATCGATTTCATATAGATTAGCATGATGTTGCTACCAACATTTGATGATAATTTGCAATATCAAGTGCCATCCTTTTGGAGTTTATGCCTTACGGCGTTTCCTTTGCAACATGTGGTGCAAATGCTAGTTAAAATACATCAGCAATTTGCATTCATATTTGCAGCCTACATTATTGATGTTTAATCCTGATTACTTTGATGAAGTGTGTGTTCAGGTTATACATATTGAATCAGGTGGCAGACCATTCAAGTTTTCATTGCAATCATCCAAAGAGTTGGAAATCAAAGATTCCAATGACAGTAAGGGGAATAACAATTCGAAGAGAAAGAAATCAATGATAGCTCAAAAGGAAAGACCTACTTGTTCTCATTGCTATAGAATCGGTCATGATGAATCTAAGTTTTGGAAAATTCATCCAGAACTTAAGCCCAAAAAGTTCCTTAAGGAGAAGGATTAAAAGAAGTCAATTGCAGTAGTCCATCAAGATCTAGGTTCAGATTCAGGTGATGAAAGGAGGATAACTGCCATGGTTACGACAGCTAAAACTTCTGACACTAGTTCAAGTTTGAATACTATTGCATCTTCATCAAATATAAATCCTTCAAATGAGGATAAAAGAGTTGAATTGTTTAACATAAGGATAACTACTAAGCACACAAAGATAGATACAATGTTTGACAGTGGATCACAGGCCAATCTAATATCTGAATATTTAGTTAAAAATTTGGGTTTGGAGACGTGGAATTATCCAAAACCTTACCCATTAGGATGCTAAATAAATCAACTCAGATAAAAGTCACAAAACAGTGTCGATAAAGATTTGCCATTACAGTTAATTACATTGATAAAGTGGAATTAGATGTGGTTCCAGTAGACATATGTGGAGTTGTCTTAGAAAGTCCTTATATTTATGATCGTGATGCAGTGTTTTATAGGAGAGAGCATAAATATCACCTTAACAAAGATGGGGTTGAATTTATTGTCAGGGCACATCAAAAAAAAAATCACTTGAATTTAGTTGCTGCTACTAAGATGAACTGATCAATAAGTTCAAATAAGAGATTTGTAATCATGTGTGTGAAGGAACAACATAGAAACAACATGATGTTTGTTTAGGTTATGGGTCTCAACTTAAATATAGTTTGATCAAAGAGGTAGAAAATTTTCCAGTTCTATTTAAAGAAACCAAACATCTTACTCATAAGCAGGGAATACAACATGAATTATAGTTGATGCCTAAAGCTCCTCTTCCTAGTGTAAGAATGAATAAATTCAGTCCAAGTTTGGAAATTAATAGTTACAGGGATGCAAGTCAGTATCGGGGAAAGTTAGTATTAAATTTCTCTTGTATTATGTCACTAATTCATGTTTCAAATAGTATAGAAGCCTCTTTTCAAGTGGAGAGATAGTCTATTTGTTTTCATATTAAAGCCTTTTCTAAAGTAGTATCAAAGTATCTAAGGGAAACTTATGCATTAGGGGAAAGTGCTAATCAATGGAAACATCATTTAATAAATGAGGAAACAATGATTCAAACAAATCAACAACTAATTCAGTACTTTCAAAATCAAACTAAGTTCCAGCAGTTGTCACCGTATAGTTTGATGGGTTTATTGCAGCATGTTCACTTAGTAATCAAGAATCAGGAAAGTATAGCTGGTTTGATGTCAAGAATTTATTTGATTTTTTCTGTCATTCCGCAAAATAGATTGTTAATACATGTCAATAGTATTGAACAATATCTTGTAGAGACTGTTTTCAAGGATGATTATGAATCACTAACTCATGGTATTTCATGGAAATAAATCAATTTCCATATTCATAACATGTTGTTTGACCATCGTTGCAAGTTGTTCATATTGCATATGGATGGAACAGGTCACAGAATCAAAATGTGCCATGGCCAGCAGAATTAGGGTCATCACTTGTAGGTGGTTGATCGAATGTATTGGTAAATCATCAGGTAAAGGTGGAGAGTGAGGGAGCTCTACCTAATTTACTATCTGTCTAGTCAAACTTTTTTGTCCAAAATCTTTCTAGTGGAGAAAATTGATCCAGGATGATCTCGTCAAATCAGTTACACATTTTTAGTTTCATCGTCATCATTCAATTCGGTGTCGTTAAGATTTGATAGTGTTGATTATGGTTCAGGTTATTCAGGTGAAGTCTATGGTTTTTCACGGTGTTCAGTTGATATGGTTTTGTACTTGGTTGTCAACATGAGGTTGTCGTCAATTCTGCCAGGATATGGTTGTCAACATGAGGTTGTCGTCAATTCCGCCAGGATATGGTTGTCGACAAGTGTTGTCGTTAGTTCCACCAGGATATGATTATCGACATGTGGTTGTTGTGCACTCACAGGTTTTGGTGTCAACAGGTTTTTTTTTCATGTGACTTTTGTTGCTAATGTCGCTTGGTGACAGTTGGTTGTAAATGGTTTGATGTAAAGGCATAAACCTATATCAAACACTAACCTATCCCTACACCAAACATTACAAAACAAATTTATTTTAAAAACATCAAACCTAAATCCATATATTGAATTATCAAAACCTATATATAAAGCATATTGTGTTGAAAACCTAAGACCTATACTTATCAGACCACATTGCAATACAAACTATGTAATAAACATACATAAGCCTATGTTAAAAAACCTCCTAGCATATAATAAACATTATAAGACCATCTGAATCATAAACATAGTCCTAACTACGGAGGAGACTGCATAGGGACCGCAACTCATGTGAGCAAACAAGGTAACCACACGGAAAAGTGGATAGGTGAGCAAACAAATGATAACCATCGGGAGTTGATTTGAACACAACCGTAACTGCATCAGCAATGTGAACAACTATATGTGTATACCGTGGTAGAACTTAACCGTAGCAGAGGTGTCAACTATAGTGGAGGTTGTTAACCATCAGGAGTTAAGGTTAGCATGTGAATGGGAAAGCCACCGCCAGTTGTCTGTCAGATGTCTATGTCGGAACTGACAGAGCCCAAACTACTGGGGTTATCCACCTACATTCAAATGCGTTGTCAGCGCTTCCTCTACCCAGTGGCATAACAACTAACAATTTTTGTTTAATATATAGTCTATTTGCAGGATTTTGTTGTGTTTTCGCATTAACACTATTTCAACCACCTTGTAACTTATCCTAAGGTGGTAAATCACAACTAGACCAAACCTTATAAACCAAAATTAGAAGCAGTTCATTACTAAAACTTGGATAAAGAAGTTAGAGTGAATATACAGGGTTATAAAAGATTGTGTTTGTGCTGATTGAAGGAGGGAGTGGTTTTGGGTTTTGTATGCAGGTTCTGGAGGTTGTAGTCGATTTTGTTTTCAGTGTAACAGGAGCATCCGGAGTTAGAATTGGAAACTGTGACAGACATTGGAAAGCTGGTTTAGAGAGCCTTCTCATGAAAGTGACCAAAAGTTCCTCTATGCACATTCAGTTCGGTCAAATTTCTATGTAATCGACCTCTTTGGTTTCAATCCTAATAAAGCGATCGCCCATCTTGAAAGCGGACCCAGAGATGTAGTCAATCAGGGACAAACTTCGTAATCAATCTTGTTGTCTGGTATTGTTGTATGTTTTCTATTTTCACTTCTTTTTTTCATCTTGCTTATGTTTTCTCATCTATTTTAGAACTTCCAATTAACATTCTATTCATTAATGGCATAATCAATTCTATATTAGTTTTAACATATGATCATTTCAGATTAGTTATTGTGGTGTTTGTACAAATTTCTGTAGCAAACGGAAATTATTAGTCATGTGTTTCCCTGCTACCTAACATATAACACACCATAGCGCAGGCCCTGCACTTGGCCTTGTTTTGTCCTCCGGTCGTAGAGGAATTGGTCCTCCTACTGCAATGTAGTTTGTGAACACTGGGCAGTGATCCTTGTCATGCCCCTGACCCTTGCATTTTATGCACCAACCTCTTTGCACGCCACTAGCTGAGAAGTTTTGTCCTACTTCAAACTTTGCCTTTCGAGACAAAGGTTTTGCAACTGTGCATGAATCTGCTGAACCCTCAGATTCAGATCTTGCATCAGAGTTTCATTCATTCTCATGGCAATTTCCAAGGCTTCTACTTGAGTTGTAATCTTCTGTTGTGACAGCACAAGCCTTAGGTGAGGTAGAAGCGAAGCCACGAACCACTTGCGGTGCTACCCATCCATCAAATTCATATTGGCTTATCGTATTTTAAACTTCAATCTCTGATCTAACTCCCAAGGGGTCTCACCTGGTTTCATCATGATTTCCTTGAATCCGACAATCGACTGCACTTCAGATTTAGGCCTACTGAATTCTTTATTCAATGCAATCTGGATCTCTACCAGCATAGCTGTGTGGTTTTCATTAGAGTACTTGATGTACCAGGTTAGCGCGTGATCCTACAAAGCACTAACCAATGTTTCCTTCTTCATGTGATCATCTACACTGCCCTAAGCTTCCCATACAGCCTTTATGATGAACCAAAATTGGTTCGGGTCCTCATTCCATATGCCCTTGAATACAGGTAGTTTTACAGAATTCACCATATTGAACAGTGGAGGTGGTGGTGGTGTGGGTGATGGTGTGAGTGGTGGAAGTGAGGATGGAGGTGGTGTGGATGGATATGATGAGGGTAGAGGCAGCGTAGGTATTTGCAGGAACCCTTGTCTTATCAACTGACTAGCACTCAGGGGAGAAATTTGCGTTGTTCCTTCGTCGTGACTTAAAGGGGGTCTGATTAGTGGGCTATATTCAAGAACTTTTCTTCCTTTGTCCGTTAAAGGATTTCTGCTTCACATAGCTCCAAACATTAAGATAACTACATAACTTGTTGTTCACACAAGAGAATCTTAATCCAAGTATTCAATGATTTTAAATACTTACCTCATGGTCCTTTAAAGAAGCAGTGCTCTTCTTCATTGTAACTGACAGAGGTATCGACCGCGAACTCGGTCACAAGTCCTCCTATGATGTAGTCGAGCCAATGGTCGATAGTGTGTACGATCTTATCTTCAGAAGATTTTAACCTCCTTACTAGCTCTAGTGTCTAAACAATCGTCTTGACAAGCCTCCACCTTCCTTGACCATCTGCCAACCTCGTGATCCACTCATATAACTCAACAAAAAAGGAACAAAAGAAGATATCGTGTATTTATAAGTACACGTATTTGTCCAACCATTGTTCTTTCACTAATCATGGATTCTTGTTTTCTTGCACTGTTAATTCATGGATCTTTCTATCCAACAAGGTTTCAATTTATTTCTTAGTTGGATTCCAATGATACGACATCGCATGTCTCTCATGCAGATCCCTGTCCTGGAAAAAGAACCATTTGTTGGCTTGATGGGCCTTGAGCCAGGTTCAACATTAGTTAGCCAAGCAAGTCCCTACACTATCGGCCCTTTCGACATCAACCTGCAAAGTGTTGATCGAAGTCTCACCCAAAGTAGTATGGCGGGATGCAGGAACCAAGTTTCCGCACCCTAATATGGTCATGATGTCGATCTATACTTCCTGATCCTGCCTTCGTGTGAATCGATAAGCTTTTAGGGCTTATTGATGTTCCTTCTCTCCCGTCCTTTAGTACCTCCACGATGATACCCAACTGATATTCACGCAGCCCTAACCCAAGGTCCAGGCACTTACGTGCCTCTGTGTTTGCGTTCCTATATAAGTTCCCAAGTTATCTTAAGTGTTACCTAATCTACCATGCATTTACAGTTACCTTCACGTAATCCTTTATTCTTGCTTGCATTCATTTAATAGATATAATCGAATACATTCGCACATTAAATAAGCATTATAATGTAAACCCATATCATATCATAGTATAATCAAATGCATTAAACAGAGATAAAATACACAGTGATTTGTAAATTAATTCTCTTTATAGATATCTCAAGTTCAATACATACTCGATCCACCCTACGCAAACAGCTGCAAGGGTCCACGTACTCAGCTACAGACTTCCACCCTAAGTGTCTTTACACTCAACTGCAGAGCATCTACCTACGGTAAGACTAGAGAACACTTAGAACTTCTTACCCCAAAATCCTTCTTACTTTCTTTTCTCTACTACTACCTCTTAGACTCTTCTAAGAAGCCCTTTTTATACAATCCCATGGTCCGCGGACCATGGGTAGATCTTTACAGCTGACATGAGACTTCACAAAACAAGGTCAGAAAACCCTTTGACCTCTTTGCACTCTATGACCACAAAATGTGGAGGATTTACATCTTTATTACAAAATTTGGGCCTTCTACCCCAAAACTTGGGCTTTTAGCCCTAAAACTATCTCTTGGAGGAACCCATTCCCAACAACAGGCTTTACACCAGATTTCAAAATCTTAATTCCAGTATGCAGTAGAATGTCTCACTCCAACAACATTCAACTGGTGTGAGGGATTATTGATCAATATGAAGAGAAAACTAACCAAAGGTAAGCGAGGAAACTTGAAACAGTTTGGCTTCAGTTCGATTCTGGTCACTTCTTTTCTAGAGCAAGTGCCCCTATCTTGGTATCAGTGGACAAAATTACTGGATCCTACTCCACAAGCTCCGAGGCTAGTCAGATGGAGTGAACTCATGCCTCGTGGAGGAGGTGGTTAGCAGATGCATTTCCCTCTGCAGTTTTTTAGTTGGTTGTTGTGGACGATTATGCCTATGCAGGAACAAATTTTAGATGGGATCCAGATCTACCTCTTCCACTGGGGGAACAATGGACTATTGCAGGTAAAACTTGTTTTTCAATTTTTCAAGTTTTATGATTTTCTTGTGAAAGTGTATCTTTGATTTAACTTGTGATAAATGTGCAGATGTTGGACTAGAAAGCTTCCTGGCATGTTGCTAATAACATGATGAGTAGCACATTAGGTATAATATGCTCCCTATGAGGAAGGAGAAAATCCCATGGTGGAGATGGAACACAATCTAGAAGTGATCACCCATGGGATTCCATAATATGCGACTATAGACAATGTGCCACTGTGATACCAGAGGCATACAATCGTAGTGTCCGTGAGACTCCATTGGTTATTAGGTTGAGTGATTAGAGCAGTCTCATGTTATCCCTTTCAATAAACAACTATATTCAACACAATGGAGAAAATCCTTGGTATAATGGTCTTCCTCACAAATGAGGCAAGGATATTTCAGCTTTCATTTGGAGGCATCATCAGCAGATGACTTGGGAGGATCCTGTTTTAGAGTATCGGATTTTACTTTACCCTTTTTCTAACATTTTGAGGCTTTATCTTTCGTGGTAGACTGGATGGCATGGACCTAAGAGTTTTTACTAGGATTTAATGGATTTTTCGAAGGATGATGAGAACCAGTATCTAAAACTACTTTTTTCTTCAAAGAAGTCTTGGTGGAAGTCTAAGACACTGATCTAATTATACCATCAATAGGTGGTACATCGAGAGACTTTGAAGATGCCAAGCCTAAAGATGGTCTTGGAGCATCAAGAAACATTTCATAAAGTGTGCCAGATTCAGAATAGATTAAGTCTAAATACTAGGTGTGCAGGCAATACCTTGATCCTCGGTAAGACATCCACCCATTGTTATATCTTTAGCAATTTTTTTTACGAATGATTTGGTGAACCATTCAGTTAACAACTCAAGGAATTTTGAATTTGATGGGTGACACCGACGTCTCCATTCATGGATACGATAAAAAATATGAGTTGCAGTATCTTGCTTCATAGATGTGAGAAAATGAGTACCAATTTCATAATGAACTGGAGATTGGAAATGGGTGAGGAAGGCCATAACCAAAGAGTTAAAGTCGACATAAGTACCCTGAGGCAACTCGACATACCATTTTGCACAAAACTTGTCAAGGTTCGTTGAAAGAGGCATAGACGGATAGAATCATCAACGTAAGAATTAAAATAACACCATAAGTGATATGTCGTCACATGGGCTTGAGGGTCCTCTTTAAGTTTTCCTTCGAAGTTAGGGTAATCGCTCAAAATTTTAGTAGGAACTGGAGGCTAGTAAAGTGAATGAAGAATGGGATCATTAGTAAGCCTTGAGACATCAGGCAGTTCCAATGTAGCTAAAAATGGCAATTGTAGATTAAAGGGCATGTAAGGCCTTTGAGGAGGCCCAACTTGTGGGTTCAAACCTTTTTGGTAAGTATTTTTCCCCCACAGTGGAGGATTTTGATAGTAGGGGACTTGATTCTGCCCCTACATGGGGGGTACCTTGACCATAAGATGGATTTTATCTAGGGTAGGGTTGATATTAACCTACCATAGGCCATTGATAAGAATTATACACGGTGTATGGATTGTAAGGTTGCTACATCTATTTACCCTAGATGTGAAGTGATTGGCCCTACTGTTGCTGGGGTTAACCTTGTGTCTGCAAGGTTTGACCTTGTTGATATACAAGTTGAGCTTGTTGCTGTAGGGGTTGACCTTGCTACTGCAAAGGTTGGCCTTGCAGATACAAGGGTTGAGTGGGTTGTTGAACAAACTACATTTTTGTTGTAAAGACTATTGATATTGTTGCAAAGGTTGCCCTTGTTGTTGTAAAGGTTATCCTTGCTGATGTAATGGTTGTTGGATAGTTCCTTAAGAGATACCCTGTGGGTATTGGTAAGTTTAGAATCAAATTTGACCATATGCACCCAGAATAGGAGATTTACCAAGATGCACATGAGGTCTTCCTTGTGGAATATAGGGTGGATTTGGCAATGCTTGTGAACTATATGGGACATAAGATTGTTGAAGTGGTATCTGAGCCATGTAAGGCTATTGATACTGGATACTACCCATCCCAGATGGACCAACAAGGTTAGGAATACCACCAAGATAAGGTTGATTGACTCTAACCACGTGAGGTTGTGATCCAGTCACATGGGTTCCACCTGACACAAGAGGAATTTTTGGATTTCCCCCCCAAGCTGTGAATAAGGTGGTGGTACATTTTTTCCACTTGACAGAGGGACTGAGGAACTTATAGATACATGAACCAAAACATCTGGTTGTATCAAAATGGAAGGTTGAAATGATAGTAAAGGTTGCGACGAAATTGTCAGTTGAATAGGAACTGATGTAACGACAGTTTGCACAAGAATTTGAGAGGTCACGTTTTGGATAAACGAACAAGAAGTAGGCATGACATTTGATGAAAAAATAGGATTTTGGTACAAATATGAAGCACTAGGAGTTCCTGAAACTAGTTGAGCTAAGTTTGTATAACCATATGGAAGCATAGGTCCACTAGTTTTAGGAAGTGTTTGAGACGAAACTATTCTCGTAAAAGAAAATCCTTCTGGAGGGAAGTTATATTCATGCTCTTCATCAACATGAGGAGTGTGAGTAGTGAAAACTTCTAGAGGACCTTGAGGAGAGGTTGGAATCTCACCTTCTTAAGCCATGGGTGGAAAGAGCTGGCAAGGAGGAATCTGAGATGTACGAGGAGATAACTCTAAAGGAACACCAAGTTGATCATAAGGACTGTAAGGACACTGAGGAGATATCACAAAAGGATCAAATAACATATTCTAAGGATATAAGACAAACCTCTTTTGACTCTCATGGGTTTCTGGATAAAACTCTTGAGGAGACAAAGAATCTGAAGGTGGTGTATGAGAAGCAAGGGTTTGGATGATTGGGACAATCCCAAGTTCAAAACCTTGAGCTTCAAGTCACTGAGAAAGTTCTCGATGAACTCCTTATGAAGACCCTTCAATATTAGACAATGAAGGGGAACTATAGGGTGAAATCAATGGTTCAGCCACAATGAATTTCTCTTAATAGAAGAAGAAGAATAGATGGTTTGTTGAGGGATGATAAAAATTAAAATTTACATGGAATTACTCAATATTGGGCGAAGAAGCAACTGCATGGGTTCGACATGTTATCATTGGCAGTTAAATTTATTGACACAAAACAACAAATAAATCAAAATGGGTAATCACTAGGAAAGAGGGTTTACTAAGTATCTGTAAACCGCAATATACACCCCAACTAAAACCAAGGAATTAACATACAATGGCCAATCTCCCTTAATGTTGTGTTTGGTGTATCCCATTTACAAGGTGGTTGACTTGGTTAACTGTGGCTAAAGGATAGAAATTTAATGGTGTCTCCCAATATATACGCAATGGTACGGGGAGCACAAGTCCGTCTTAGCGATGCCTAATGTAGAACCATTTGAAGAGAGCATCCCTATATACTTATCTTACTGAAGTGCCTCCGATATACTTGAAATTACTGGAGAACCTTCCATATACTTCCATACTTGGAAGATATTTCACCCCCAGGATACATTGGAGGTAGTTAACGACAATTGCTATGTTTAAAGATGTCGGAACATGTCTCTAGCCTAGACCTCTAGATATTTGCGTTAAGTGACAAATTCTCCTTAGGTTAATTAAAGTAAATTTTAAATTTATCTTGGATTAAGTTTCAATTTTATGGCTCAACGATGTCACCTATTCCTACAATGCAACTATATGATGAAAATGGAATCTTTTCATTCGATGAAGGCTAAACTAACCAAGGAAGGGAAACAACCAAATAATGCATCAAACAAGCAAAATTCATGAACACAATATTTCCAATGCTAAATGTAGAAACTACATCTAATATTTCATTTCACTCACAAATGCAATGGCAAGATGTAGTCCTATAAAAATGAAAATCACTTTCCTTTCACTAAGATGCAATAATGGTTTTCTTTTACTTTCAATCAATGCCAAGTAATGAAATGAGAAAAGGAAAATGAAATCAACTCAATGAAAATGAAAATCTCTTTCACTTTATGATTTCGAATGCAAGAAATATCTCAAATATACTTAAATGACAAAATATTTCACCTTTTCTTTTCAAAACATAAGAATGAAGACAAGTACTTCCTTTCGGTTCAACGAAAGCAAACAATTTTTAATCTATGCTTGACAATGGAACTAAATCAACCTTCAAGGCATGTACATGACTCGACACTAATTAAAACAACTTCACATCAATGAACCAAAAGAAACTTGGAAAAGATGCCCTAAATGTAGGAAGACTCTTGAATGGGAGCAATCAATCTCAAAAAAAAGACCAAACAATGAGTGGAGGGTGACCTATAAGCCCTAAAAACCCTAGAAAGAAATGAAGCTTCAAGCACACATGAACAAAGTCAAGAGACAATTGTAGTCATATAAGCATAATAACCAAGACAAATTCACTGTAGACACACTAGAAAATCATTGATAGAGGGAAAAATGAATGAGAACAAGAAGACAAACCTTAATTTTTCTTATCCTCTGGGATCATTACACTTGTTATAGGAAAAAGGGCGATGCAAGAGTAATCAACGCGAATGTAATTAAAAATTTGATTTTGAATATTAAGCTTCAACCCGTGATGGATGAGAAAAATAGGAAAAACTAAAAAATCTTCAAGACCATAACAGATTGAGTGTCCTCAAGCAATAACCCGTGGGTATAAATAACTACAGAAAAGCAAACAAGCCAAGAAACTAACGGTTGGTCATATAATAGAATCTAATTAACGGATTGGATGGAAAGGGTTATAGCATCCCAACTGGAGTCTCCATTTTTTTGTCTAGGAAACCCACTCTCCAGATAGAGACGATCCCTCTAGCCCAATGAGTGGGACTAGAAACCTATGTGAAAATCTACTGGACACTTTCCTAAGTTACAACCGAAATAGGAGACGAGGAAGATGGCCTACCTCGTTCTGATACTACAACGTCCTCCTTTGTTGAAGACCCTGGATCACTTGCATCACATGCTCAGTCCAACTACTCACAACATTTGAATTCCTACACAAGGGATCAAAACACAACAAAACATACAAGTACAAATAGCATAATTGAAAGTAACCTACTTAACAAATCAAGGAGTGTTAAGATAAATGATACATCAACATACACATTTATGGAAAATGAACCAATAGTTGTATATATTAATAGAATAAAGGAGGAAGCATACAACCAAGCCTTGATGTCAATAAGATCTCCTTGAGTGAATGTCCAAGTCCAAGCTCAAGCTCTCCAAGCACTCCTTCTCCAAGCCAAATGAGTACCATGTAGGCACAATCTCAGCATAAGGGTGCAGATAGTCAAAGACCAACCATTTGGGAATGGGAGAGGATGAATATATAGGCAGGGAAATGGATTTAGGATCTCTCCAAAGATAGGAGAAGACCCTCATATCAAGGAGGTAGCCCATAGGGATAGGACCAAAAGGAAAAGTTGAGAGAACTCGACCTCATCCATGCTGAACAACCTCCAACTCGTCGTTCTAGAAGCCTCTAGATCCCGAAGCTTCTTATATTGTTTGGGAAATTTTCCTTTTATGGATCATTTTTGGTATACAAGCCAAAAGCATAACGACATCATAGGGATAGTATAATGCAACTAGAGACCATCATGGTTTTCAGTATCAGGGGAGTGATGATGCTAAAATTAGGGTTCTAGAGCCATTTTCTTCAGGGGAAGCTCCAGGCATTTTTCATCAGTGTTTTAGGGAGGATTTGAGCTACATATCTAGATGAGTACACTACATGATGGTCATGTTGCGGGAACTTCAAGGTATGTCACAAGGAAGTGCGGGAGGTGTGACAAAATATTGTGTAACAATTCATAAATAATCTTCTTAGTCTCACTGTTTTGTGGAATACAATCTCGATTAGAATAATCATTTAGTCATTGACTGCCCAAAATTAGTTGGATATTATGATACTCTTCACCAAGTGAAGAATTTTAGCCACTAAGTATTTCAAATAAATGTTGATTCTTATTCTAAACTAACTCCAAATCAAGGTGAACTCCTTGTTTAATCTTTGTATACATATATTAGGTTACCCTTATAATCTATGCTTATTTTAGTCATTTTTATATTTTTTCTCAATGACTTTGGCACACTTTTTATCATTTTTAAAAGGTATTTCTTGGTGCTCATGAATTTCATTCTAGATACAACTAATAAAATCATAGGTTTCCTATTAACATCCCATCAAAGTGTATAAAATAGCACAAAGGCGTAAAATTTGTGAAAAAATCAGTCCTAAATACAGATCATAGAGATCATAGAGGATGTACACTTATGCATCTTGAATCTCGATCCCAAATTATAAAAAATATTTTCTTATCAATTTTATTTTCATATTCATAATTTCTATTTTTAATGTTTTAATGGTGCCATTATTTTTTTCCTTTTTACTAAATTTTTTGTTAGCATGTTTATTTCTTTTTTTCTTTATAGATGCATTTCCATATTAATTTGTCTTAGATTTTAGTTTTCTTTTTAGCAATTATTTTGCAATGAAATATCACAATATTTTGTTCAAAAACATCAAAATCTATTATGGATACAACATTTCTGTAAATATATCCATACATTAAAAATTCCTACAAATGATTCAATTTTGAACTACTTTAAAACCATATGAATAAATGTTCTATATTGGAAGGATAGGGCCAACGCCAATATTTATACTTGACTGCTAGAGAATTGTATGGATATTTTTCCTAGTTCTTTATAATTTTTTCATGATCATAAGCCATTTTTTTTGCAAGCTTTACCTAGTCTTGAGTGGGCTTTAAATCCTAATTGGATTTTCCTTTTGCGATATGACCTTGATGAAGAGTTAAGATTAATGAGTGGCTTAGGTCAAAGGAAATCAAAATTGGGTGATAAACGTATTGATGATGAGAATCATGCTTTTTGTTACTTTTAATTTGAAATGTAAATATCATTCTTCTATGTGTCGCCTTCCCAAATAAATAAATTAACTAAAGAAATAAATAAACCACTTTGCATTTTTATTTTAATATATATTTTAATAAATGAATTGTGGATTGCATTTTTATTTTAATATATATTTTAATAAATGAATTGTGGATTGCCAT
Source organism: Pinus taeda (assembly GCA_000404065.3). NCBI lineage: Eukaryota > Viridiplantae > Streptophyta > Pinopsida > Pinales > Pinaceae > Pinus > Pinus taeda. Next base: position 46,474 of record APFE031678706.1, read on the forward strand.
AGGTTATAGAGAAATTTGTGATCAAGTGTAGTGTTAAGTAACTCCTTGTGTGAGGGTTGTTGGTTTAAAATCCCAAGGGTCTTACTTAAAAAAAGGTTAATGGAATTAATTATTTGATATTAATTAAAATCCATTTATAACTAGTTTTTATTATTTATTTATGTGTTTGATAAAGTTCAATAAAGCATTTTTTCTTCACTTGTGTGGAGATTTGGAGAACGGTTGGACCTTTTTCATTTGAATAGCTCAGAAAGGTCAAGTAGATTCAACCTATAACCCCAAGAACCTTTTCTTTATCTCAATTTTAAAATTAATTATTCTAACTTGTGATTTGTTGAAATAAACTTAGTTATCTTTAGTTGATTGTGTTGTGGTGACTACAACCACCCTCCAAAATTTTTCCCTCGCTTCATTTTGGATCCTTCCTCCTTGAAATCATCATAACTATCCTACACTGATCAGGTACTTGTTTTTATTTGATGTTATCTATCGTTTAACTTGTGTTCAACTCAAGTATTCCGTTGGTTAACCACAAGCACACCCAGCACTTGTTTCACATCTGGCCAAAAACCTGGAGGACAACTTTTCTTCCCCTCAGGAATTGTGCAGAGCGGCCTAGCAGTTTCCCTGCACTCAAAAATTGTATAGAGCAGGCTAGTCGGCACTGCTCTCTAGAAATGTGTAGTTTTAGCCAGTTGTACTTCCATCCAAAAATGTACAGAATTGGCCCAACTGCACTGCCTTCGAGAAATGCCCAGAGCAACCCAAGTTAGCTGCATTGTTCTTCGGAATTGTGTAGAACTGGCCAACTACACTGCTCTCCATAAATGCATATAGCATCCCAACATCATTTCTCTAGAAAATTTGATAGAGCTGGCTAATCAGCCAAGGCCTCTCAATCCCGAAACAATGCAGAAGTTTTCCTTCACTAATTGTCTGTCACATGTGCCGATAGGCTATCTAGTTCCCTCCAGAACTGTGCAATCCTCTGTTGCATGCCAGACATATTTTCCCGAAAAAAGAAAAAATAAAAAAGCAAAAAAGCATCCCTAGATTTTAGCGATCTAGTTTTAGCAACAGGAGTTATATGCAAAACCGTTTTAGAAACTTCCCACCAAGTGTCGCTTTTTCCTAGATTTGTGGTATGCATGTCACAAACCCTAATTTCACCAAATCCATTTAAACAATGCCCCATAGCTAATTATTCACAATTGATCTTGGAGCTATGGCATTCCCGATGCATCCAGGGACCTTCAACACAGTTGGCGCAACTTTTCCTGATAAATTTTACTTTTCATGCCTTTTGTCATTTTTTGTGTCACTTTTTAGTTTTCAACTTGAATGAGTGTTGTTTCCTTGGTTTTATTGAACGATAGTTGGTGTTTCAATGCATTTTATCTTGCATAAGTGTCATTTTAACTTTTTCATTACCTTTCCTTAGTGTCGCATGCATAACACTGTTTCTACACTCATAGTCGTCATTTCGGCAATTTGCTTCTTGAGCTTCTTGGTTTTTTCGTTTAACTGATTTTTGCACTTGCTTAAATCACATGCATGTTTATTTCACTCAGATCTGCACTGGCATCTCACACACAGTCACTCCTTCATGTTTTCGGGTTGCCATTGGGCAGAACCAGGCTGTCTCGGCCCCAATCCTATGTCTCCAAGAAAGTTATGCACATTCCTGGTAGTCAAGGCTCTACCTTGCCTTAAGGAATTGCACACAGGCTATTGTAGATTTTGCCATTGTAGATCACTTGATAATGCAATATACTAAAGCAAAATACTTGATCTACTTCTACAAACAAACTTGCAAAAGCTTAATCGATTTTGAGAAATATCAAATAGAACACATATAACAGAGAATGAGAAATCAATCACACATGAACACAGAATAATACTCTGGGGAAAGCTGTAGCTAAAAACCCCAATCTCTGTATTATCATACAAGTGGAAATATCTCTATATTACACAAATATTTAGCTCACAAGCTATCCAACTCTCCGTACAATCCCTCAATGCTGCTCATAGACATAATAGACAACACATATGCCTTTCTTCAGTCCTCCAAGCCTCCTATTTCCTTGTGCAATTTCTCTTGGGTCCTCTACCTGCCACCTGTGTGAATTCACCTCTCACACAACTCACCGAACTCAGAAGTAACTGCGCAATCTCCAAGGAATGAATTCCTTCTGCATGCAAGAGATATCCTAGATGGAATATTCCTACAACTGATAGTAGATTGTCCCATCATCTAATCTCAACTAGGTCTCTGATTGAACTGAAATGCATGAGTTATTTATGAGAGAATATTCAGTTATCTGAAGTGCAGTAGTTACACGCATGCAAGCATTAACTAACTAAACTCACAATCAGTTCCACAAACTGTTGGAACTAATCTAACTAGACTTAATTCAGTTAACTGAGCTAACTAATTACAACTTAGAGTATAACTCATCGTGATCACTTTAATTAAGGGATAACTTCCTCAATCAAAGGGAAAATTGTTGCATGTCTTCACATAGACTTCATGTTTGATTTTATTCGACTAATTAACTCAGATGAATTAATTAATTATTTTTCAAATAGTTGTTGAGATCAAATTCGAATTTTAAACCTCAATTTTAGTATTCAAATTTTAATTCTCAATTTTAGTTCAAGGACTAACTAAAATTGGAATTTATCCCAAAGTGCTATTTATAGCAATGCTATTTTTAAAACTTCTATATTTAGCATTTCTTGTTGCTATTTTCAACACTCCCTCTCAAAAAGAAAGGGATTATCTATCACCCCAATCCTGTCTCTGTGGAACTCGAATTTGCATTTTGACAATGCCTTAGTCAAAATATCTGCATCCTACTCCTCGGTTGAAACATACAGCAACAACATGATCCTCTTCACCAAACAGTCTCGATGATGATGATACCAGATATCGATGTGCTTGGACCTATCATGAAATATTGGATTCTTAGAGAGTTTGATACAACTTTGATTATCGCAATATATCACAGTTGGATCCATCCTTTGACCAAACAATCCAACTAGAATTTTCTGGATCCAAATGGCCTCACATGCTGCCTGACTGGCAGCCATGTATTCATCCTCTGCTGAGCTAAGTGCAACTGACCTCTATTTCTTGTGGTACCATGAAACTGTAGTTGAACCAAGGTTGAAAATTCCTCCTGAAGTCCTCTTTCGATCTGATGGACTCCTTGCCCAATCTGCATCTGTGAAGCCCTAAAGCTTCACTCCCTCTATCTGTTTATACCATAATCCATACTGAGATGTGCCTCTGAGGTACCTCAGCACATGCTTCGTTGCCTTCCAAAACATATTGGTAGGATGAACCATAGCTTGACTCAGCTGGTTCACCGTAAAGCACAAATCTAGTCATGTGTTCACTAGATACATCAATGAACCCACAAATTACTGATAAACAGTAGCAGCTACTACCTTACCTGAAGTAGCATCCTCCTTCCTCTAGTTACTTGCTAGAAGAGTATGCATGGGCTTGCACTTCTCCATGTGGAATCACCTGAGTATCTCATTGGCATACTTGCCTTGAGACACAAACACTTCCCCATCCTTCTGCCACATTTCCATGCCTAGAAAGTAGTGCATAAGACCCATGTCTTTCATCTCAAACTCTCTTGCAAGGTCCTGCAAGACTTGATCAATTGATCATCACCTGTCAATATAAAATCATTAACATAAAGAACAATGATCAATGGCTTACCTTCTACCATGATGTGGTAAAGGTTCGCATCTGCTTCACTCTCTGTGAATCCCAACCTGGTGAAATAGCTATTGATCCTGGTGTACCAAACACGAGGTGCTTGTGTCAGCCCGTATAAAGCTCTCTTGAGTCGGCACACATAAAAATCACGATCGAAGGTCTCAAATCCTTCTGGCTACTCTATGCACACCTCTTCCTCAATCTTACCATTGAGGAACACAATATTCACATCCATATGATGGATCTTGCAACCCATCTGAGCTGATAGTGCCAACATTGATCTGATAGATGAATACCTTGCTACAGGAGCAAAAGTCTCATCATAGTCGATCCCCTCGACCTGTGAGAAACCACGAGCAATAAACCTTGCCTTATGTTTCTTAGCACTGCCATCAGCTACTTGCTTTACTTTGTAAAGCCATCAAGAACTCACTACTGACTTGTCCTCTGATCTTGGGACATCATCCCAAACACTGTTTCGAACGATGGAGTCGTACTCCTCCACCATAGCATCAACCCAGACTCGCTGCTACACTGCTTCCTTAAAGGAAGAAGGTTCAGTCTCTACACACTCCCTAACCAGGGCCATGTAACCAGTGTACCGCTCAGGTGATCTCCTCTATCTGCACTGAGAGGATGGTTGTCCCACATTCTCTCTTGCATCCATCACCAATCTATCAGCTTCCCTTGAGAGTTTATGCCCATCTTTGGAAGAATCTACATGAGTGGGTGTCTCCACTCCCAGATCCTTTGCATGTGGCTGGTCCACATTAGTCTAAGGCTCCTCCTCCTTAGGAACCAAAAGTTCCTCCTCTACATGCAACTTGAGCTCCCTCTCAACGGACACTCACATGGCTTTCTGCTCGTCAAACTTCAGATCTCTGCATAACACTTTCCTTTGACTAGTAGGCAAGAACACCCAATAGTTGTGGGGTGTATCAGTGTACTCCACAAGTATCACCAACTCAGTTGTTGGATCTAGCTTCTTTTGGGCATCTTTGGTCACATGGCAATAAACCAATGATCCAAAGATCTTGAAGTGACTCACAATTGGTATCTTCCCGAAAAAGGCCTCCACTGGTGTCTTCATCCCCAATATATGATGCAGACTTCTATTCTGCAAGTATACTACTGTATTGCATGCCTCCGACCAAAGTCATTCCCAATCTGGCAGTTTATCTCTTCCATTTACCGAGTCTTGGTAGCTATGCCAGCTCTTAGGAAGACTGAGGAGAGCAAGACTCACCATGTCATCATCGGCTATCATGATCCCTACACTTCCAAGCTCATCCATGTAGGTGGTGAGCTTGTTCAGATATGTAGAGATTGTGTCGCCCTTTTCAAAATTGATTTTCCAAATCTTGTCTTTCAATGCCAGCTTCCTCTGCTCGCTATTGTTCTGATATAGATCCTTTAATGTTTTCCACATTGAAAATGGTGTCGCCTTCCCATGGAGACTCGAGACTATGTGGTCTCTAACTCCCTCCAAAAGAATCCTCCTCGCTCTAGCAACACATTTCTTCCATTCTGCCAATTCTTGGGCATTAGCAATTGCTGGCTTGGGGACTTCTTGATCAATGAAGTCCTTCAAACCGTTGTCCTCTAATACCACTTCCATGCAATCCTTCTAGGCTATATAATTTGAGCTGGCATCAAGGGCATACTCGAGTCCCAAACCGTTGAATGCCATTGGTGAAATTTGAGATGTGATATGAATTCGAATTCTATAATCAGGAACTTCAAAGTTCAAACTTCTCCCTTCTTTGTATATTTTTCTTCGCTTTGATCACCTTTGCTCTGATAACATGTAGAATTTCCCATTGTAGATCACCTGATAATGTAACATACTAAAGAAAAATACTTGATCTACTTCTACAAACAAACTTGCGGAAGCTTAATCGATTTTGATCAAGATAAAATAGAACACATATAATAGAGAATGGGAAATCAATAACACATGAACATAGAAGAATACTTTGGGCAAAGCCACAGCTAAAAACCCCGATCTTTGTATTATCATACAACTAGAAATATCTCTGGATTACACAAAGCTTTAGCTCACAAGCTATCCAACTCTCAATACAATCCCTCAATGTTTCTCATAGACAAAATAGACAACACATATGCCTTCCTTCAGTCCTCAAAGCCTCCTATTTCCTTGCGCAGTTTCTCCTGGGTCCTCTGGCTACCACCTGTGTGAATTCACCTCTCACACAACTTACCAAACTCAGAAGAAACTGCGCAATCTCCAAGGAATGAATTCCTTTTGCATGCAAGAGATATCCTCAATGGAAATATTCCTGCAACTGATAGTACACTGTCCCATCATTTGATCTCAACTGGGTCTTTGACTTAATAAACATGCATGAGTTATTTATGAGAGAATATTAAGTTATCTAAAGTGAAGTAGTTACATGCATGCATGCATTAACTAACTGAACTCACAATCAGTTCCACAAATTGTTGGAACTAATCTAACTAGACTTAACTCAGTTAACTAAGCTAACTAATTACAACTCAAATTACAACTCATCTTGATCACTTTAATTAAGGGATAACTTCCTCAATCAAAGGGAAAATTGTTGCATGTCTTCACATAGACTTCATGTTTGATTTTCTCTAACTAATTAACTCAAGATGAATTAATTAATTATTTTTCAAGTAGCTGCTAAGATCAAATTCGAATTTTAATTCTCAATTTTAGTTCAGGGACTAACTAAAATTGCAATGTATCCCGAAATGCTATTTATAGCAATTCTATTTTTAACACTTCTATATTTAGCATTTCTTGTTACTATTTTCAACAGCTACCCACATTATCCCCAGACTGTGCTCTATGCAATCATGGGAGGCAGTGCCTAGTTGTGTCCACTGGAACTACGCAATGAGTAGTTCCAACTAGCAACCTAGACTGACTGTTCTGTGCATTACACAATTTTAGTTAGCAGTCAGCCTCTCTAAACTATGTATTTCATAGATCCAGCTAGCATTAAACCTCAATGGCAGCTGCAACTGTGTAATGTGTAGTTCTAGCTAATAGTCTCCCAGCTTCCCAAAGTCATTGCTGTGCAATCTTGCCCAACAGTTACCATTTTGTTGCCTAAATGTGTCTTGAAGTTGTTTGATGTTTTCAGGTGACATTGTCTTTCCATGAGCGTCTTCTCTGTCTCCATGTACCATAGGTTTTTGATCATCTTCTCAGTAGTACAAGTATCATGGCCTCCAAAAGAGTTGGACCAAAAGACGCAGTTGAAAGAAGTATTATGGATGTGGTTGAACAAGGGTCAATGAGCTTGCCCATGTACACAGACACCCACCTATTCATTGAGAAGGACATCAAGATCACATGGCAAGAAATCAACACCATCTTCTCAGGCAACTTTGAGGAGAATCTGGAGGATCGAAAGGTCTATGTGAACATCCATAAATCAGGACTATACAAGGTTTCATGTAGGTTTCCCATGTTCCCTCATGTAGATGTGATCCACTGGATTGTCTCACACAATGACCCTGAGACAATGATACTAAGCAGTGCCATTGGAGTAGGGCTTGCTTCCTTTACAACGGAGGATTATCAGGAGACATATCATTTTCCATTCCCAGTGAGTAGGATGGATGCATCGTTCTACACCCCCAACGACAACAAGAACACAAGGGACATCTTGAAGCATTGGGTAAAGGAGCCAACAAAGTTCAAGACGGAACCTAACCAGATATACAGGACGAACACACTCAGGAAGGCCTGCCATTTATTGGTCATCTTTACATGACACTTGTATGGCTAAGGGAGTATAGAGACCTTCCGGCAGAGTTGGGTTGTTATGTTGGATCAGCTGGCAAGCCAAGGAAAACCGTTCAACTAGTCCAAAATGTTGGTTGTCTAGTTGAAAGTGCATCTACCCAATGCTCAGAGTCCACCCAAGGATCATCAAGAAAAATTCTTCATGTCTGCCTACTTGCTCAATGCAATTTGTTCCCATCAACAGTGTCCTGGCAGGGGTTGGGCATGGACACCTTCAAAGAGTGTTGTGAGCATATATTGCAAGTTTCTTTTAGATTGTAGCTACCGAGGAGCCATGGCTAGAATATGTGACCATTTCATTGCCCCTCTATACACAATGAACTTTGAACAAGATCATCCCTACATGTCCCAGGCATTAATGGAAGCGTTGCTGAACATTGCAGATTGGTACCCCTCACCCGAGGGAACATTCATCATGATGTATAATGCAGAGAAAGCTCTGCATGTTTTGTCAAGGTTTGCCACAGACAAGTTGGTCATGTGGGAGGTTGCGTACCACATCTCGACAGGGTTGTTAGACAGATTGCACAAGAAGAAGAAGGCACCATGGCCCACGCTTCCTATGCAAATTAGGTTGTAGGAGATTGGGACTTTGAAAGAAGCGGATGTCGAGGTGGTAGACTTCAAGAAGTTTAATTTTGGCACCAGGAGTTTCAACACATATGATCCACATGGTTTATGCAAGGACCATTGTGCGAGAGTGTATTATCCTTGGATCCACGAGCTATGTGATTGGCCAGAGGAAGACCCATGGAGATATTGTTATAACTCCTCTAAGCTCAATGAACCGATCAGTATTGTAGTGGAGTGGCTAGCAGCACTCAAGGCAGTAGCACCATAGGGAGCAACAACAAGCAACAAAACCTGTGCAAGACAAAGGCAATAGGAAGAGTGCAAAAGTACAGAGACAAAGAAAATATATAATTTTAAGGGAGACCCACTTGTGGAAAAGGTAGCTTTGGAGATAGATGCGAAGAGGGGGTAGTGTGACAGGAGGATAGCGCAAAGAAAGAGAGAGAAGCGGACGCTGGAAGATACATACAGGATGGTGTAGGAAGTCCAGTACAAGCTCAAGGAAGAACAAGAGTTGCACATAAGAGAGAAGGAAGCACAACATGAGCATAAACAGGAGCAAGAACGAGAACAAGAGGAAGTGAAAGGCGGATAGACAACGCACATTCCACCAATACAAGTTGAAGACTCGGAACCAACAGCAGATGAGGAACATGGTGAGCAGCCGTAGGAACATGAAATTGCTCTACAGGATAAACTGATATTAGAATAGATGGAGATGGAGATGGAGCAGCCAAATCAGGATCAGGATACCGACCTCATGCCAAAAGCAACACGAGGTCACTCCACAGGGTTCACCAGCTCCAACAGTAGAGCAAGTCCCTATTGAACAAGGAGATACCATTATCCTCGAGGACCATCTGGGAACAAAGGTGTACAACATAGCCTTTGATGAGTCATAGAACAAAGTTATACAAACACGTGGAGTGCACACCCAAGATGAGAATGCATCACTTGCACACATGGAAGAACGGGTGATTGTGTAAGATGTACGGAGACATCTAGTTGCCTTAGCCAATGCTACAAATTCTTATGCCGAAGCGACCAGCTTGAGTTTTAAGTTCTTAATAGAAAAAATGAGCGCATGGCTAAGGAGTTGCAAGCAGCTAGGTAGAGAGAGGAACAATCAACAGGATCCACTAGAGCAGAGATGAAGATGGCCATACTTGCTGAAGTATCAACTCTTGAGACAGTCACACTGAGACTGTATGATAGGTTCATCACTGTGCACAAGGTATTTTTCCACCTACATGGTCATTAGCAATGTTGCACCAAGATAGCGAGAACACTCGTAGACATACATGTCGTAGTTGATCATGTATAAACATGGACAATGAGGTATAGGGGAGCCCCACTTCACTTACACAAGATGATGAAGTTTCATTGTGGAGTTGGAAAAAGCAAGCACCCAAAGTCAGATATGGAACCATGAGGAACTATTGTCGCTCATCACCATTGTGGAGGCTTTGTATGCACGGTTGTACAGGAGTTTGGATATCGTGGTGAGAAAGTATGACACCCCATCAATTGGTACACTCACCGAGGCCAAGGAAAGGAACCAAGTCAGACTCAAGCATGATGCGTACTTTGATCAATTGATGCTTACGACCACTAGCGCAGATTTGCAAGTCAGTGCGTATAACATGCGAACATACATCGTTGGTCCAACCTTGCTTAGGACTAAGTTACACATGTTATAGGATGAGTTGGACTGAGGTTCCAAATTAGTATACCCAGAAGTAATGGAGGCAAGAGTTCACTTCCAAAAGGATAGCATCAAAGAGTACACGAACACCATTGCACACTATCAAGCATGGCATCAGTTCATCACCAAGGATCACAGAGAGAAGCTTGATGAGTTGATCTCTCCATAGCCATCCAAGTCTTAGTGTTATTTTGTCTAGCTCACTCAAGCAAATTGCCCCACATGGGTATATGTGGAAAATGTATGATTTTTGTAAACATGATGTAAAGTGAAATTCCAAGTGTCATTAGTGGAAAACAAACAGTCATATGTAATGAAGTTGAAGAGTCGTGAGGGTAGTCCAAGAGTCACAAGGAGGAATGTCAATGGTCACCCCACCCTTTGTTATAAATAGAACCTCATAACTCATAGAAGGGGCTTTCGGGGAGCCAAGGCTTCTGTTAGGCATTGCTTAGAGAGGTTTGGGTTTCTCCATAATGTAAAGTGAGCACATCCCTTTGGAGGATCAGGTGGTGTTGACTGTAACATTCCACTATTGTGGCTAGTGGATTTCATGGTTGTATATATGGATGGAACTTTCAATTTATATAATATAACAAATCCAACACATTTCATGCATATGTTGTTATTGTTGTTAGACTATTCTAGTTACTTTAGCAATGTATGTAGTTTTACTTACGCATTGATATATGAACTATTATGTATGTGATTATATGAATATTGTTGAAGCGTGTTGTTGGTTTAACACATCACTTTGGATTTTTGACTATTCTTCTTTCTGGTTTGTGATGTGATTCAACTCGTGTGTTCCTTTTAGGCTACTTACTATTACAGGCTTCTATGGGACACACTCTTTTCCCCCCTCTGTGTGTTAGAACCTCCCCATGCGTCTCTCTTGACTCGCTACAAGGTCACACACTTGTTTCTAACAAGGATATTTTGCTTACCTCTGTGCGCTATCGCAGTAAAGGCATAATTTTACTACCCACTGCTAGGCCTCCTACTCTAAATGGTCTGAGGTCTAATTGGGAATTCTTACTGGGGAGATCCCCTAACATGTTGGCGGGTCTAGCACTATCAACAAATTGGTAGGTGACATCAATCCTACTCACTAGGGATTTCCCCATTAACAAAAATGACAATGTCACTAATTTTCCTCCATGTGGGATTCTCTAGACTTGTAGTTTGGTTAACTTCTATCTCTTTCAATTCCTCTTTGTTTTAATTAGATCGAGAAAATATGATCTTTCCTACTTATCCTTCCATTTTCACTTGTTCCACCATTTTCTTGTGGTTGTTTCTAGGTAATGTAGAGAGGATTTAAAAGTTAAAAAAATAAAAATAAATAAATAAAATTTCACTTTCTTATGCATGCTACTTACCTTCTAGCAACTCATGAGTAGCCTGTCAGTTTCCTTAATAAGACTCACAACCTTTTCCTATATAAAGAGTAAAATTTATTATATGAAGTCTTCTTCAAATTTAATGGTGTTTATCTTCAATAAGGGAATCTAGGATTTCTTTGCACATTATATATTATCTATTAGTAGAAAAGATCTATAGAAAAATCTAAATTATTATTCTCTTTTAGGAACATTTTGAGTTGTTTTTCAATGTTGCATTTCTATAATCCAAATTGGTCATAATGTACATGTTGAAAATCTAAAAGGGGGAAATAGATTATATTCATAGATTAAGATTGATCCCTTAATTTTGTTTGAATTCAAAGAGTTTAATGAATTCTATCATTTTAATTAGAATACATTTGTTTTCATTTGTTATTTCTTTACATTTAAACGCATTTGAGTCATAGCAACATACTTAGAGCTTTAGTGTACTGCATTTCACTATCAATAGCATCCTAAAAGGAATTGGACATGCTTTATTTTTCTAGGATGTGATTAATAATCAAGATTGTAGGGCTCTAGTGTTTAATGTTGGAGAGAAAACCCTCCAAGGCCATTAATAAAAAAGCTAAGATTGACTAAATAGTGTTAAATACCATTAGTACATAGAATTACTTGTAGGCAAAAAACATCTAACATAATCATCAAGCTCTTGTTCAAGCCATTCCAATCCTTGATATTATTATATTGAACTTTAGCTGCAGGTGGATGCTTGACATGGGACTCCAGTGGGACCAACATGTTACTTAGAGTGATGCTCCTTTCATAGAATTTTAATCATATGAAAAAGTCATTTCCCTACCAATATAGAATCTTGACCAATGTCTATTCTACTCAACTACCTAAAATGAAGTGAGAACCTTAGTTACCTTTCATAGGATCATGATCGGTGGTTTGAGAGGGAACTGCTTTTGGTAATTGAGATAGATAGTAAATCCAAGTCTTATCTCCCTTACATATTTCTCATCTTCACAAGGGAGATTACACCTTGGGTGATTAATTTGTAGGAGGTTACACTATTTTGTGGCTTTGACATTCACTTGTTGGAACTAGGCCCCCATAATCCCATGTTGTCCTATAGATGACCTTATTTTATATTTCCACTAATTGGATTTCTTTGAGGTATTGGTTTTTTATTTTTTTGGCAGTGGAGTGTTGTTTGGAGCCATGCATAAATAGCCTAAATATTTTATTAATCACTCTTTGCTTTTAGATGGTTTTTTATTTTCGAGGTGAAGAACCAATTATCACATAAAATTTGGAGAATCAAGGCTCTCCTTTTTCAAATCCCAAACACATATCGAACAAGGAATAGATGTGACATATACTCTTTTACCTATCAATGATTCTACTTCCATATAGGAAAGCAATGTTATAAGTTTTTTTTTATTTATCAAATGGCTTAGCTCTATCTATTTTGAAAACTCCTATGTTTAGTTTTGATGGAGAACAAGTTGTAAAGCTCTCTTCTCTTAACCATTTTTGATACAATATTAGTAGATATTTAGCTAAATGAGAAAACAAAAATTATGTAAATAAAACAAACTTAAGAAAATATCAATAGATTTCCATCTAATAAGTATTTTGATATACAATACTCATCCCATGCATATATTATTTTTAATATGTGACAAATTATTTTGTACTTAATTGTTAGAGAATACATCTATGAAATATAATTACTATGTACAAATCTATAGTTTAACATTTATTTTAAATTTAATTTTGCATTTTTTAAACTCAATTTTACTAGCTTTGAATCAGATTTTGTACTTCCAACACTTTCATTCCTTACTATGAAAACATTAATTTTAACCTTTATTTAAAAAATACACTAAATTAAAATAAAACTAAATTTACTGAATTTTTTTTAATTAAAATTTTTAATTGATTATCCACTGTAGAATTTACGATTTACTATTCATTTTTTTAATTTATAATTCAGCATAATCTGTAATGTGAAATGATACTAAATTTTCCATTTCTAACTTATATTACAATTATAAGTTTCTCATGATAGACTATATTATTTTCGCAAAAAGCAAAATCTGTTACTGAAAAACTTTCGAAAGCTTAGTAAAAATCCGCTGAACACAAGTTGAGTCTTGAAAAACCCTAAGTTCATTTGCTTATTTGAAAACAATCACCAAAGACAGTCACTTCTTCACCCCAAGTTGATTTTCAAAAGCTTTATCGTTAATTTCTTCGTGTAAATGCTTTTAGTGCGTTGTTGATGAAGTTTATACTGATATTAACAAAACAAAAAAAAAACAAAATATTGTTTGTTGTGTGAACATGAATGCATGGAAAACTGGATTTGAATTTATCTCGCATTACCGCAGTAACTCTGTTCGATAGAATTTCAATGATTCTTTTTGAACATAGTGTTTTAATTTTATTTGAGGGTCAATGGAGTAAACATTTAATTTAATTAATTTTTTAAAACATAATCTAAATAATATTATTATTTTAATTAATGATCTTTTTTTATTAAGTTTGGCGGGATCATTTTATTTTCTATTAAATATAAACGAGAAACAAGTTTATACCACATAGATAAACCAAGTGATCTCAACTTGCCTCGAAGGGAAAACCAAGTCTCTTGGCCACTGGTCCGCAGTATAAGTCATCCAAAAACAATAATGTCTTAGTCATTCCAGCCAGGATAGATATGTCTCTACTTCATGACCAAACACTACATAACTATATAAAGTGATAATTGCAACATGAAAATTAAAAGCTATCTACATAAGACAAAATTATGCATGGGTGTTGTTCTAATCCTTCTTATCCTCTGAGATAGATGCAACAAGTGTCGGGTCTTGGGGGGATGCACCATGCATACCATACAGCTCCAGGATGCAAGGGATATGGTGGTCAATTCTGTCCAGCCAAATATCCTACTTATGCAGCTAAAAGAGGATTTTCTCCATATCCTTCTTGTAGCTCGGCAATCCTTGTAGTGTCACCGCCATCCCCATTGAGATCTGTTCCATAGCTTTGTCTAATAGACTCTTCATGAGCCAATACAGGTATAGAGTTTGCTTGAATTGAGTGATTCTTTTGCGGGTGTTTACCAGATCCGGGACTAAGGTCCTCTCATTTTCCATCTCCTCCTCTCTCTCACTGCCTTGTTTCACTTCCTCTTCCCATTCTTCTAGCAGCTTTTGGATGCCCTCATCCGTCCCCTCACGGTAAGCTTCTATTGCCTTTGTTATGAGATGTTCGAGTGATTTTTTGCCCTTGTTTGGCTCCGACGTGCTCAACCCCTTATCTTGTTTAGGTGTCGCACCTCTTCTACCCCGTCCATGGCCTCGCACAGCACGCACCATAACCTATTGTCCTGAGCACTATTGACATCACAATAAGTTAGTTTTAAACACAGGATTGAAATTATACACCACCTCACCCATTCCTTATTACTTGCAGCCGGGTACTTCTTGCCTTGCTTCTCTTCTCTGCCCATGCTCCCCACAGTTATGTTGGGGTGGGTCGGAGCCCACAACCCCCAATGGGAAAGGTCCTAACCCTAGCCCCTTAAAATGCCCTTTTTCCCCTCTCCAATTCTCTCAGTCGTATGCAGGCCTACCCTCCCATACCCATGTCAAGCTCGCGATCCCCCCTTGCATTCTGTTATATACCAACTATGGCTCGGATTCCTACCCCCCATTGCCTCAGCCTTAGAGTTCTTGCCTCTTGGTTCCCCCAGCTTGGTCTCCACCAACAATTTCTGGGCTTACCCTCACTCCGTCATGGGTCCCAGGTAACCCAATGCTTATTATGCAAATATCAGGTATGGCTGCATCCTAGGACACCTACCAACTGTTTTCCCCTGCCCCCATCTGTGCTCCACTGTCCCTCTAGCGTTACCCTACGACTGACGTGGTCCCCCACGCTTGTCGGCAGAGCACGGAGCTTCCCATCCTCACATTAGGCAATTGCCCACCCAACTGTCATGGGTGTCACCCACTTGACATAAGGAAAAGATGCAGAACCAGGCCATGGCGAGAAGTTGCATGCCCCATTTCCACCAACAATTTCCTATCCCCCAGATAGATACACTTACATCCTAGCTAAACCACAACAAGACCATAATTACAGGTTTGAGGTGGAGCTAAATAACATACCCGAGGTCCACAGTTGTGCAACGATGACGGCCCCGGTTCTTCACGTTCTGACGATCACCACCAGCTCTGAGCCACCACCCTTCTCCACAAACTATCGCACTAAAATTACACATCGAAATTCCCCTTCATTTGTTATACCTTGTTGTTCCTCCAGTCCTGCCACCTTGCCCACTTCCCCAGCTTGCCATCATGCCAAAGGACACCGCACCCCGTGCCTTGAGCATGTGGGGGACGATGGTATTAAGTGCCCAGGTACCCAACATAACTACACCCATGCGCTCCCAACTGTTAGCCCGCATCCCAATCGGGATTTAATTAATAAAATTATTATATTAAGTGTAAATAAAATTTATTTTAAAGATGATTTCTTTATTAATGGTTGTTCGATGTAATCTAAAATGTGATAAGCTTTATTTCACTTTTTAAGGATAATAGTTATTATTATAATTTTAATTTAATAATATTATTCTAAAATAATTAATTTAAATAATATATGAAAATGTATAATATATTAATATTTTAAAAAATTAATATAAAAAATTGTTTAATTTTGTTTAGAATAATTAACTATATTACATATGATCAAATATTATACACGAGTAAAATAATATAAATTTAATTTTTTTTTGAATTTTTAAAATTTTAATTTTTTTGATTAAATAATTTTTTTTCCTTTAAATAAATAATAACAATATTCAATGTTTTTTTTTCTTGGTAAAGACTAATTCTATTAAAAGAAAATAAAAATAAAGTTAGAAGGAGGTCGAAACCTCAAAGGAGAGCAGAAACTAGCCTTCAGCTCATCAGGACTATCCCAAGGTTGGGAAAACCCATTACATAATGCCCAAAAACCATACATTGAGAACTGAACATATCGGTAAACCACAGAAAGGTTAGGAGGTTGCCTTTGGCAACACTTTCTATACTAACCAGAGACCCAAAGGCAAAAACATCTGCTGAACCAAAGACCCATAGCAAAAGACACTGCCAGAACCAAAGAAACACAACGAAGTGACCTGGGGAGCAAAAAGAAAATTTTGGGGAGCAAGCAGGGTCCAGGAGGCATCAAACGACCGTGCCTTGGTCCAGACCTTCCTCCACAATTGGACATGCATTGCCAACCCATAATTCGCCCTCCTTTACCTCATCATCCATACAGCTGCCACTTGGATGAGCCGACGAATGACGGTTGCCACAAGCACTATCAGCAGGGTCAACAGAGCCCGAGACTCCCTCGAAGTTGCCATCTAGTGGCTGGGTGTCATCAGGAACCGTTCCCTTGACATGAAAATCGCCACGGTTGATCACATTGCCTTCGTCTTCCATATGCTGCTCATTGCCATGGCCGCCCTGAGAATGCGTCATCGAGGTATGCACTGAAACGCTAGGCAGAGCCTCTTCCTCTGCGAAGATGACTGTAATGCTGGCCGAGAGAATAGGCTTGTTGAGGCTGCTTTGGAACTTGAAATGGGTGGTCTGGAAGGTGTTAAGCGGGAAAGGCTTGCAGACAGAACTGGGCTGAGGCAGATTTGCAGGAGCTGAAGCAGGGGATTCAGGAGTCACAGGGATATCAGACGAAGGAATAGGCTGAGACCGCCCATGACCACCGCGACTACCGCCATAGCGACTTTGCATGTGGTGGCGCACCATGGTCTGGATGCAAATGGAGACCGAAGCAGAGCAGGAAATGGAGTAAGGGATGCAAGACGGCTTGAAGGGAAACTGCCCAAAATTCAGATAGCAGAGTTGAGCCTTTGAAAGGGGAAGCTTGGCTTTCGCAGCAAAAGCCCCTCGAAGCCAAACACTGATGGTTGCATTCGAACCACTGCAAGAATTCTGGGTCTGACACAAGCTATAATAGGAGGACCAGGAGCAGATAATGGATGGAGGAGCCAAAGCACCCATGAATAAAACCTCAGGAGAATTTTCTCGATCAAAGTGAACAATAAATTCGAAGTGTCGATTGATCGACAGGTGCCTTGTGTGACCTTGCTTTAACCGAGCGAGAGCATGGAGAGGTGTGCAATCCTGCCACTTACAGGACCAAACGTCGGCGCGGGAGAGTCCCTCCATTAATGATCCATTAATACACCCGCATCCGGGTAATAACAATATTCAATATTATATAT
>APFE031678706.1:68127-83576 GCA_000404065.3 Pinus taeda
ATTTCCAAATAACTTTATTTACAAAAGCTTCTATTCAGCGAAATTCTT
The DNA here is from genome assembly GCA_000404065.3 of Pinus taeda. Classification (NCBI taxonomy): domain Eukaryota; kingdom Viridiplantae; phylum Streptophyta; class Pinopsida; order Pinales; family Pinaceae; genus Pinus; species Pinus taeda. The sequence continues at coordinate 68,176 of APFE031678706.1, forward strand.
TGATTGTAAAACATAAACCCTCCCTCCATTAATTTAACTACTCGTATGTATACAACGACATTAACTTAATTTAACTACAACACCTATATTTTAACATATCACTTGAAAAACCGAAACATCTTTTCCACCCCTATGAATATTTGAGAAACATCTTCTCTACGAATATGAGTATTTAAGAACATATATTAGGAGAGAATGCATACTTGTACTTTTTGTCAAAGAAATATTTGAAAAAAAATAAAAGAAATGAAAGTGAGAATGCATACTTGTACTTTTTATCAAAGAAATATTTAAAAGAACTGGAATCATTCATCGTACACACATTTCCATTTTTATGCTTATTTTGTAATCATTCATTGCTTATGGAAATTCGGTCATATCCAATTTTTTCCTTCGTAATTAGAAAAACTTGCATTATCACTACGGAATGTTGAATTACAGAGCATATATCTGTGGCCCTGGGGGACCTTAGTCTCATTCTTGGAAGCCGCTTTAACAGTACCAATTATTCCAGCGGCTTTCTCTGCATCGTTAAGATTCTCCGCAATTTCATTTCGTCCACATATTGTGTGATCTCACAGCTTTCACGGAGTACGCAACCACTTTGTTGGTTTTCCATGACGATTGTCTTCATCTTTAAACCTTCCTCTCTATCTTTAATCTGATAGACCAACCTATCGTTTTAAAATCACATTTCCTTGGTGGAAACAAGAAATCTGTCTTATAGCAGCAAAGATTGAAATATTGGTTATGCCAAAATGACCAACGAATACTATCACTGGATAAATTACGCATCGGACGTTTGCGCACTGATATTTGTTATCCTCCTCTCTTTGGATGCGTATAAGGCTTTCAAGAGGAAAGCCGATTGGATCCCAGGTGATTCTCTGGTTTTGAACGCTCTCATTATCCAGTTGCTCACTTTTTTTGGTTATTACAATCTAGATGTAGATTCAGATGACAAAACTCAAGAAAACATGCAAATAAGTTTTTTAATTCTAAGTTCACCGTTACTTAATATAAGAAGAGTTATGATATGTATTTTCATTAGTTATGTACTTCCTGGGGTGGTCCGTTTGGGTTTAAGAACTCTGTGGAGCGATATTGGAGCTTTGGCGTTACCTATAATATGGCATATGGGTTATGAGGTTTACTCCCTTCTCAAGGTAATAAATGAAGAGACGTCATCGAGTACTTCTCTAGCTTATCCCTCCAATGTTCTGGAGCATGCTCAGATGATTTGGCAACAATGTCGGTCATATAGAATATGGTTCATAGTTTCCTACGCCACGCTCTTCACAGCCCTTGTATTTTTGGTTGTACTCTTGAGCTGCACAGTCATAGCAGCTAAAAGCATTCGTAAGATCATCTCCCAAAAGGTTCCATTAGCACTCTCTTGTTGTTCCAATTGCCCGGAAAAACAAGTGTGTGAAAACATTGAGAATCACGTTCTCAAATGTTGGATCGTGAGTCGTGCATCCCAACCTGACTATATCATGGCTAGATAAGTGTTCACTTCATTTGCAGGCGTTGTTAACACAGTTTGTTTTGCATTATTACTAGTTCAACGGAAAATGAAGCTTCATTCTTGTGGGGGTGTGTGGGTGAGTTATGACCTGTTGTTTCAGTGGGCGGGTATGGTGTTCATCCTCATAGGATGGATGGTGGTATTATTCAGATGGTTCAGAGCCGTTATGTATTTTCCAAGGGATGTCCGGCGCTTGTTTCAGATGGAAGATTTCTGGACTAGAAGTATTGTTGATATGAAAAATGATGTCGATGAGCATATAGCGTCTCGATTGTTTCAAGAGAAAACAAAGCTTGAAAGAGCTCCAATACAAAGTACCGTTGTGAATTTAATCACAACATTTATAAGGCTATATTCTTTATTATTTATCATATTGCTTTGGCTTCAAAAACTCATGGTTTCACTGAGCAAAGCCTGTTGGTGTTTATCGGAACTTGCATTCCGACTGATCAGGCCTTTTATAATGGGCCCACAAAAGTATGCCCTGTTGTATGGCTTGAGCGTACCAGAGACCGATGAATTTTTCCAATAAAAAGAAGCTTTGGACATCATACGAATGCCGGGAGAAATGGCCTACAGCTTGTGGATACCAAATATATCGGCCTTTAAGGAAGTAGAGAATAACTTGAAGAAAGGTTTTGAAGAAGCTAAGGGTACTTGTGCAGAGCTCGTCATCTTAATGGAATACAAAACAGGGACAGTGGAAGATGAAATTCCCACCTCTCTGAAAGAAGAAAAACATTTCCACGAAGTTGGAAAAAGTTCATGCAAATTGAGAGCTATCTCGTTGATACATTTTATGATGTATTTTTATGACGGAACTAATTACAATGTCATTGATGATTCTTTGAAAGCCTACTCTCAAGCATGGTGTTTCATGTATATTGTTGATAGTGTAGATCCCGAAGGACACTTAGCAAGTCTAACAGCCAAAAAGGAATTTTACACTCTTACGAAGATTTGGAGCTGTGTCAATCCATCCAACGGGAACCTCTCAAAAAAACTACTGGAAGAGAAGATCAAAAGTCCATTGAAACAGCTTATGAAACAGTGTGATAAAGAGGAAAGAACAGAGGGTCAACAGGACTCCATAGACTGGATGGCAGTCGCAGCAAAAATCAGCTTATATAAAGTATGGAAAACAATGGATCCTGAATCTAGTTCAGTTAATGCAATTGATCACTTAAGATGTTTACTTGCAAACATCATGGCCCATTGCATGGCGAAGGAGCTGGACAAAGCAGTGATTAGTAATTGCCGTAAATGGGTAAAAGAGGGGAGCGAAAAAGAGATATTCGATGCAGCATTCATAGCTGGCAAAGCCAAGGCAGTGCGGGAAAAGGTACAAATTTATTAATGTTCTGAAAGTGCAATTTGAAAGTTATGTATTTATGGGTTAGGTGAAACGTGATAAAATATCTGATCTTGTGATTTTGTTTACTCCAGATAGAAGGCAGCCCCGCAGTACCTGATCAGACTGAAGTTGCGGCAGGCGAAGGTCACGACATAAATGAAATAGAGTCTGCAGTTGAAGTGCACCGACAAATTTCGAGCCACTCTCCAGCCATACTTGAAATTGAATGAGCGGAAGAATAATTGTTATGATGACCTGTACTAATTGTAGTAATTATATATTTTCCTTTCAAAGTTGACTTTACATTTGTATGTTGTCATCGATGGACTTCTACGGGGTGTGGTTTCTATGTTGTCATCGATGGCCTTCTAGACAGGGTGCGGTTTGTATGTTGTCCTTGATGGACTTCGCCCGGGTGTTTGACTTCTACGGAGTGTTGCCCGGGTGTTTGACTTCTACGGAGTGTTACGGAGTGTTTTGGGACAGTTATATGTACAGAAGCACGGGGTAACCAGTCTGGGATAAGGCATTAAATGCTTTGGTACATGCATGCTTTATAACAAAATAACACATAGTTTTTATTTTTAATTTATGTAGCTACCAAACGCTGTGTGTTATTTTGTTATAGAGCATGCATGTACCAACGCATTTAATGCCCTATGGCAAGTTGGTTAGCCCTTGCCCATGAAAAACTATCTATAATTAATTTATGAACTTTTCATAATTAAGTGGCCATGTCTAGCCTAAACCCATCTACTTCAAATAAAAAGCAAGGCATTCAGCAATATCGTGGTTTGTAGCCTTATTATCCACCGAATTTTGAACCATTGTTTTTTCATTATTTAATTACTTTCGAAATTTGAAATATTTCTAATAAAATGAAATTGGATTAAGAAGAATGAGGTAGAAAATGGACCCTGCCTCGCAACCCACTAGCTCGACCTGACTCCAAGGGCTTTGGGGAGAATGGACTCTATGACCTCCCGATGGCAAGGTATGATTTTGACTAACTGAACTAACCCTTGGGGCTATGTTATGGCTTTTCATATATATATATATATATATATATGAAGGTATTTGTTTTAAAGTTTAGTAATGGATGATTTTTAAAAAAGAAAGAAGAAGTTTTTACAATTAGGTAATGCACAATTATGGTTACCTTATTTTATAAGATATAGGTTCCTATGGTTAATTAGCAAAACACAACAATAAATGTGGGTTGATAAACACCCATAAGCTATATCAAGCACTATATCAATTATCATCAATTAATATAAATAAACACATTTATATAAAATATTAAATTATTACTTATTAATAAAAAATAAATAAATAAATAAATAAAGAAATATACAATATATTAATAATCATTTAATAAATAATAATGAAGTAATTATGAAATAAACATTTAATAAAAATCAAACAACAATTTAAACGTGGTTGATACGAAATTCAACTTTAAACACTCCACCACAATACAGATATTAAATGCCGACCTCTTCCAAAACACACTGAGATTGATGACAAAATTTGCTCCAATTCAAATCAATAGGATAATGATCACGACCATTCATGCTTTTCAACCAATCCCTTCTCGCACTATCTTGCATTTTTGCATAACGTTGAAAAGAAAAAGGCGGTGAAATCCGCAAACCATCTATTGATTTCACTATTGATATAGATGTAAATGTCAAACCTTGTCTCTCTTTGTCTCCAATATCTACAGTGGCTCGTTGCAAGGGAATAATATTAGACCCAAGGGATAACTATTATAAACCCAAGGGATAAATATTATAAACCCAAGGTATAAAACCCTAAGATAAATATTATAAACCCTAAAATAAACATGGTTGACCATGATTTACCATCATTGATTTTCTTACTGAGATGATGTTTGTCACAATGTGAAATTGGACCATGGTTGATTTTCATATTGAGACAATCTTTGACACATTGTGACATTGGACCATCGTTGACCATGGATGACCATGATTGTAAACCCAAATGATTTATATTAAAACCTAGGATTACTATTGTAAATCCTTTGAATAATATTATAACCTAGGAATATGAACCAAATAAACCCATGAGATTGATATTATAAACCAAAGGGAATAATAAACCCAAGGTATTAATTCTAAAACTCAAATATATTATGAACCCAAGGGAATAATATTAAACCCAAGGGATTAACATTATAAATTCAAGGTATATAAACCCTAAATGGATTGATACTATAAACCCAAGGGATTAATACTAAAAACCCAAGTGATTAAAAACTCAACAGATTGGTAATATAAACCTAAGGGAATAATATTAAACCCAAGGGATAAATATTATAAACCCTAACATAAATATTTGTCACAATATGACGTTGGAATATGTTTAACCATGATTAATTTTCATATTGAGACAATGTTTGTCATAATGCGACATTGGACCTTGGTTGACCATGAATGACCATCGTTGTGACAATGTGGCGTCGGACCAAGAGATAGTATTTGTCATAATGTGACCATAGTTGACCATGATGAACCCAAAGGTATTATAAACCCAAGGGATATTATTGAATCCAAGGGATTAATTGATCCATAAACTCTCATGGATATTCCACTTGAGAGTTTGTCACAAAAGATCTTATAATATTATATTAAAATATGAGATTCTACAGTATTATAGTTTTATTTAATTTCTAAATATATAAAATTAACTGTAATTAGTGCATACATGTAAAAGTAAATCAAGAAGAAAAGTAGAGAACAACAAATAAACTTACACACACATAATACACAATATATGCTCTCTGGGAAACCCTTTCAAGAGAAAACCCATCTTGAAGGTGAGCCTGCTTTGGTCTATTTCTCTATATGGAAATATGGAAATATGGCTGCAAATACAAAGAAGTAATGCTTGTGGCTTGTGGACTACTGTAGTGCACATATCCTCTCTATGTGCTCTACTTCCTATCTCTCCTGGCTCTCTTTTCTCAACTATGGAACAAAATAGTCTCAAAAGAATGGAATGCCTCTTCCTCCTAGTGGCTTGGTTATAACACAACTCGATAGCCTACTAGTGGTTAAGTTTGACTACATCAACTCTTAAGTATAGTTAGAAAATATACTCTTCTAGAGTCTTTTACATCACAAACACGTGACTAGCCCCTTTTCCATGAATAATGAGGGCTCGCATGACATCCTCCTGAACTATAGATGTGAAACAAGAAGGTCAACTTCTGAGTGGCATAACTTTTGCATACGAACTTCGATTGACATGATTCTTGCGTCATTGGAAATATTTTTGTGTGTAGAATAACATGAAAAGGTTTCATGCTTTAGTGGCAATGTTCTACCCTAAAAAGATGTTGTTTGATGCCTCAAAACGCTAACCGAAATTTTGGACCATGTTTCGCCAAATTGGTTCCCATAGGTAAAAATGGTCCAGTGAGCTCATTCCTCCACTTTTTCCACTCCAAATGCATCGAGATGGATGAGAAAAAATTTAATGATCCAATTTAGATCACACCTCCTTGTTTTGGGAGACTTTTGGTCCCCAAAAGCTTTTACTGATTGAGGTGAGGAAATTTTTCCTCCACCTTCTCTCTGGTGTGCCATTTGGCTTTGCCTAGAAGTTGTCCCTTCAACCCAATCTACCAAAGGTATTTTTTCCCTTGTCTTATAGTTCTAGACCTCTTATGAAAAATTGTATCTTTTGTCAACTCTACCTGAGCATTTAGTTCCAAATCCTCCACAGTAGGTAGGATATGTTCCTCTTCCTAATCTAGCATGGAAGGCTCATAGAATTTCAAACTCTCCACATTTACAACTGAGTAAATGCGCATTTATGGTGGTAAATTAAGTCGATAGGCATTATCGCCCACCTTTTCAGGTATCTCAAAGGAAACATACCTTAGAGCCTTGATTTTCTTACTATTCCCTTGCAACCTCTCCTTGTTCAACTATAGCCACACTTTGTCTCCCACCTTGAATGATTTCTTTGTTTTATGTTGATCATGCCTGGCCTTATACTTCACGTGCGACTTCTGCAGTGTTCCATGTACCTGTAGATGGATCTACTTGATCTTCTCTATAATTTTTTCAACCCTCAAAGCATCTCGTGAAATGTCTTCCTTCACTCCTCCTTGCTACCCATATGCAATATCCAAAGGTAAAGGTAGAAAATATCCAAAACAATTTTCAAATGCGGACTTTCCTATAAAAGTGTGGAATGTTATATCATAAGAATGTTGTATATATACTAGATTTTCATCCTAGGCATTTGGATGCTTCTAGTTGTAACCCATCAGAAGTTGCACTAAAGTTATATTTATTACTTATGTCTACCCATCTATTCGTGGATGGAATGTTGTATATCTCTTCAACTTCGTGTCCATCTTCTCCCACAATGTAGTCGAGAATGCACTTAGCAGTCTTGTATCCCTGTCTGAAATGATGTTCCTTGGTATCCCAAAGTGTACCCAAAATTGTCCAAATAACAATTTTGTTGCTTCTTGTCTACTAATGGTATTTTTATAGGGCATCAGAACATCCTGGTTGTTGGTAAACCTCCCACAAAGTCCATGGAAATTCTTTCCCAAGGATGAGTAGGTACAGGTGAGGGATGATACATACCCTGTTTCCTGTTGCTAGGCTTACTGGTATAGAAAAACCTGCATCCCCTTATGAACCTAGCTATCTGCTCTTGCATCTTGGGCCAATACACATACCTCTGCAAGTTAGCCATGGTATTCCCTACACCAAAGTGCCTTGTAACCTTGGAGGTGTGAGCCTCTCTAATCGGTTGCAATTGCTCACCTTTAGGACCACATAGCCTATCCAGCCTGTAGAGTAACCCATCTTGGAGATGGTATTCAATGATGTTGTCATCAACATGCACATGACTTTGACTTTGCAACTACTGATACACTTCCTTGAAGTCCTCATCTTATGAATATGCCTCTCTGTATGCATCATGGGTGAATGGCTCCAAGTGCATAAGAGTCCCCAAAGTTGTAACCTTTTAAGTGGGTGGACTTGAAAGCATATCATCCAACTTATTTATGCTTCCCTTCTTATACTTGATCACCAAATGAAATTTATGTAAAAACCCCATCCACTTGTGTTGCCTGGTTTGCTGTAGCTTATTCTTGGCTTGTAGGTACTGCAAAGGTTGGTGATCCATGTGGATTGTTGTCTCCTTTCCCATCAAATAGTACTTCGACTTATTCACAGCTTGCACCATGGCATAGAGCTCGTTATCATAGGTAGGGTAGTTAAGAATTTCACCATGAAATTCTTCAGAATGGTAGAAAACGGGCCTTCCTCCTTGCATCAAGATAACTCCCATAGCATACCCACTCACATTTGTCTCCACTTCAAAGGGTCATTTCAAGTTTGGTAATTCCAAAACTAGTGCTTCACTCATCTTCTTCTTTAACTCATCAAAAGCCTTTTGCTGCCATTTTCTACACTGGGAACTCTTGCCACTTGTTGTTATGGCGTGGAGCTGTACTGATACCACTAAAAACGAGGCTATGAATTTCCTCAGGTACTTTCCTACTCCAATGAAACTCCTAACCTCAGTAACGTTAGTAGGCATTGGTTATTTCATGATGGCCTCCATCTTGGAAGGATCTATCTTAAATTCTCCTCCACCAATCATATTTCCCAAATACACCAAGGACTGTTGCACAAACTCACACTTCTTGAGATTTGTTAGCAACTAGTGTTTCTTCAGTGTTTCCAGCACCTACGTCAAATGTGAAATATGTTCCTCCTAGGTAGCACTATATACCAGTATATCATCCAGATATACAATAACAAATGAATCTATAAAATAGCGTAGTACATCATTCATTAATCTCATAAATATAGCTAGTGCATTACATAGGCCAAATGGAATAAATAACCACTCATACAAACCTTTCTTGGTTTTGAAGGTGGTCTTCCATGTATCTTCTTCTTTGACTCGAACTTGGTGATATCCAGGCTTCCAGTCTAGCTTGGTGAAATACTTTGCTTGTTGCAATTGATCTAGAAACTTGTCTATCCTGGGCAGGGCGTATATGTTCTTGAGAGTGATTTTATTCAACACCCTATAATCTATACACATCCTCCAAGTCCCATCCTTCTTTGGCACAATGATGATGGGTGACCCACATGGTGATGTACTAAGTCGAATGACACCATGTTCCAATAACTGTTGTTTTTGTTTCTTCACCTCACTCGCTTCTATAGCAGACTGCCTATACAACCCAATATTTGGCAATGGGGAGTCTGGCAATAGATGGATCTCGTTCTCCACTTCTCTCTTAGGGGGTAGTTCTTTAGGCTCTCGGAACACGTCCTTGTATTCCTATAACAACTCCTCCAACTGTTGTTTTTGTTTCTTAGTAAACCCCTCTAGGGATGCCTTGCCTCTTATTGACTCCTCTACATATTGTTTTTCTCTTAAGAACAATAAAACATACTTATTACTAGAATTGATCAATTTATTGGCTTGGTTGGAACTTACCAGTGAAATTTTCGACTTGCCTTTGTGCGTGTTGATGATGAATGATTTTCCATCCTTGATGAGCCAGTACTAGTTAACTCTTCTCATAAATATTGCGTCATGCATGTACATGTATGGACTCCCAGACATGACTCCACCTACATCAAAGGTAACCACATCCAGATTTACTTCATCAATAAAATCAACATTGATAGCAAATCTAATTTTACATTGTTTTGTTACCTTCACTCTGCATCCTTATGTACCCATCCTAGGGAATATGGGTTTGGATGATCAGGAACTTCCAACCCCGACTTCTTGACTAGATCTACTGCAATGATATTTTCTTGCAATCCTGAGTCAAACAGAGCATCAACCTTCATCTTCTTGACTTGTATCTTTACATGGAAGAGTTTGGTCATTTCTCTCTCTTCCGATTGTTGAAGGCTACTCAAATTCACCTCCTTTTGCATTGATGTACAAATGATCTTCTCATCCACGTCTGAGATTCTTCCAACTTGGATATGTTGGTGTCAGTCTTTGAAGCCCTCCACCAGTGATCAAACATGCTCTTATAAAGTTATTTTAGGGTGTCAAGGTCAAATTTTGTCATTTCAGTGAGTCTTCAAGTAAAATTTTGTCACTGGGTATTAGGCCTAGGATTTGTTTTCACTCCTTGCAAAGTATTCCAAGTATTGGTCCATGTCACTATTCGGTTGAGTGTACCATCATTTAGAGAGTTGTCATCATCATTTCAGGTTCCAATGGGTCATTTTACACCTTGTTCGTGTTTCAGTTGCACTAGGTAAGGCTCATTTCCCTCTCCTAGGGTTTTGAAAGTAATTTCTCTTGGATGGTCAAATCATAAAAAAAACTTGTATCTTGATGCTCATTCACCTTCCCCTATCCTTAATGTATCTTCTTAAGCACTTACCATCAGTGATATCCCTCAAATTCATCATTTTCACACAAACCCTAGCTTCTTGCTACAATTTGACAATTTTCTAGGCTAGGTTTGTGTTTTTTCCTTTTGAACCCCTTCCCCTCACTCAACATTTGAAATTTCCCTTTCCCCCACTTCCTAACATCCCTCCCTACTTCCGAAAACTTTCTCAAGAATTTAGAAGCCCCTTACCCCTTCATTTCACTTAATTTCAACAAATCCCCTGTTCCACACATCGGGATAGTTTTTACTCAAATGATGTTTTTGAGCAAGAAAAAATGAATTTGGAAGATGTGAGAGAGGTTTTTTTGCATAATAGGCCAAGGAAGAAAAACCTCATTCACGTTTTACACAGGTGTCATGGTTTTAGAGAAATGTCAAAAATAAAGTTGCCTCAGGAGGGTTGCTGCACCTCTACAGTGGCCTTGGGAAAATCCATATTTCTCCAATATGTGTTGGCCAAATGACTCGTTTGATGAGTGAAATGATAACTATACACAAATCTCTTTCGAATGAGCTATCATGATCTCAATTTGGAGTTGAGGAAGACCTTCAAAAGTTGACTGCAACAACACTCTACATTTAGGCAGCCTCATTTTTCACATTTTGACTAGTCTTGGGAGATTTGACTTTTGACAGGGGAAATGAACCCCAAATTGAAAAATTCAAGATGTTTTGGAAAGTAGACTCAATAAGATATCCAAAATGCTATCTTGAATCTAATTTGGACATCGGAAAGGCCTCCAAAATTGGTCTGCAAAAGGGAATTACGCATCAAGTCAGTGGCTCTGTGCATTAAATTTTGCAACACAGGAAATTCCAGCTGATGTGTTGCGCCACCGGAATTGCGCATTGAATTGGTGCATCCTTTTAAGAAGTGGCTTATAGATTTGGATTGATCATGAAAAAATAAGCAAACTCAGAAAGTTTCATCAATTTTGGAGAAGATCTGGGCCACCAAAAGAGCAAAAAACACCCACAAAATGCCCTCTCTGCCACTTTTTGGACCCACAGGAAGCAGTCTTGGGAGAATCAACTTTTAGAGGGTCAAATCAATTCCAAATCAGAAAATTCAAAGTGTTCCAGAAATTAAATAGGAATAGCTTTCCAGCAAGCCATATTGGGCTTGATTGGGGTGAGTGGAAGGCTTCCAAAAGTAGTCTTGAAGCGGCACTGTGCATCAGGTAGATTTTGCCAATTTTGCCTAAAACTCAAAATTTCACCCAATTTCTTCAATGGTTGACTTTTCTTCTTTTCTAGGTAAATGTATGCATGGTAAATGATGTATTTGATGTAAGTATAGATGAAAATCACCTCATATGGTAGATACATCAAGTTCCAAGGGGTTTTGAGCTGTAATGAATTGGTTTCCTAGGTTTTAGAGGCAAGTTGTTCCACTGCCTACTTTTGTGTTCCTAGTTTAGATATGGTTGAAACAGTCCCTTATCTCTTGGATTTCACCGCTAATGGATAGAATAGGTGATTTGGATGTCTATATCATTTGTTTTTTCAGTCATTTGTAAGGGTCAAGGACTTTGGTAGAAGTGTCAAACTCACTGAACATTTGTATCAACAGTTTGGCAAGGAATAAAACCAGGTTTCACAACTATTTTTGTGGGATTCTTGTGACAATGAGTTTATGTATTGTTTCTTCTTTGTAATGAGTTTTTCTGATGTTTTATATGTATCCACATCTCTCCCTCTCTTCTAAACTAAATGAATCAAGGTAAATAGACAAAATACACTAATTTACAGTGCTTTGTCTTGGGAATGCATTTGTTTTTCAATGTTTTCACTGTTTGAAGAGGATTCATAGCTTCTTATGCCCTCCTCAACTCCTCAGTTGTCTTACTCTACCATCTCAATCCATTTCTAGTACATAAACTCTTGTCTACGTTGCCCCACAGGACATGACTGTTCCTTGAGTTGACTTCTTGGACCCAATCTGCCTTCTCCAATTGATCTAGCAACCAAAACCTAAAATCAAACAAAAATTCTTTGATCTACTATACCTAGCCTAAAATCAACATTCATTTTAGTCATCTCAAGCCCTAGTTGCCAATGTCCTAATTGAGATTGACAAGGAGAGAGCCCTCTTCCAACCTAGTAGGGCTAGCTATTAGGTTAAGCGTGGTTTGATGTTACCCTAGACCTGCCTCTCTTCAGCCTGAGGTAGATTTAGGCACTAATATAGTGGAAACCATACTAGGGAACGTAGTTTTATGTTCCTCAGCAAAATGTATCAAGTTTAGATCTGATTGTTGATGGTGGACAATGATCAGACACTAGAAGGCTGAAATCATTCACCTGGCGACCCCAATGTCGAAGAATCCCAAGGTTCAAAATTTTTATGGCAACTCCACTCTTCAAGAACCAGTAGCCTGAAGAATTTCTTGGTGAAGTCATTGTTATCAAAATGGATTAGTTTTCTTGAAGGTATGCTCCAATGAGCCAAGATCACATTCCTGGTTTCCCAAATAAAATTCCTAAGGTATATTGGCAAAGGAATTTGCCTATGTTTAAAGATGATGATAGGAATGATGTTGCTTTACATCTGGTTAGATTTCACATGCATATTCGCAAGTTGAAGGTTGATTTCCTGAAGACTGCTTGATGAAAGTTTTCCGCCTGCTTGTGTTTACTATTTAAAAGATTTTCATATTATGTTCTTTGAAAGGTATAAAGAATCTTATTCGTCCTTAATATTAGTTCAGAATTGTTGCAAACATGTTTATAGTTTTATTGAAAATCTTGAGAGAATTTATGAAGATGATAACTTCATGGACGATGAGATCATGGAAGCCCTGTATGAAAATCCATTTCAGCAGCATAAAGAGAGCGATACTTATCAAGATGATTAGGAAAATTTGTAGCAGGTTCAAGATCTTAGTATAATTGAAAATGATGAAAGAGAAGGTCTTTCTTCTGAACTGCTCATAGCAGAAGATAGTATGTAGGGAAATCAAACTTCAATTTGAGATTGTGGTAAAGTCAAGTTGACTAATTCAGATCTAGATTCAGATCATGATGATGAAGAAGATTCAGATCGTGATGATGAGGAAACCATTGAAACCAGTCACTTTGTTACACAAGATCGTAATCAAAATATAGTAGCTTCTTCTTTGCTTCAAGATGAATGAATTTTTCATCTTGATAGTCAACATGAATGATATAAAATGAATCAACAGTATGAGGAAAATTTGTATACTCCTTTGTTTGAAATTAATGAAGACAATCACTGTTTGAGCAAAAGAAAACAACAAATACTCTCTCCTCTGTTTGAAGATGAGATAGATCAACTCCTGAAAGGTCATGTTACAACCCAAGCTAATGCAGATTTGCAGTGTTCACATCGTCAAGAAGGTGTAGGTGAAGCTTCTTCCACTTTTGAAGATGAGGACAGTCTTGAAATTAGATTTATAGATCAATGAACAGATATTGTTTTCCTTCATGAAAATGATAAGGCTATCATGTTTGATAATCTTGAAGATTGTTTCTGTTTAAGAAAAGCTTAGACTATGAAATTGAGGAGTGTGAGCCTAAGAGACATAGTATGCCATAATTCAAGTCAGAATTTCTCATGGTCAAGGAATTTACAGCTAGCACTCATATAACAGAAGCTTACATTGCTCTATGCCTTCCTATCAATCAGCAACCAACTCTTATTTCAGATCATAATGAAGGGAGTACTTGTATTTTTGTTGCTGGATCTTCAGGACTTTCAAGATCCTTTCGGCATTCTTTTGCAAGCACTAGAGAATATGGACGTTACCTGGTTCGTTAGCATAAGCCTTAGTTTCAGTTGTTATTATGATTTGCCTACATGTACATCATTCTACCTGCTCGGCAGAAGTGAGAGCAGAATTTTAGTGAGTAGCCATCTGTTGGATTGGTTACATTAGAAGGCCCACTTCACATGATTGTACATATTTCATTAGTAGGTAGGTGGTTGTCATCATGATTTGAAGTGCTCAAATCTCGATGGACTGTTGCCATTAAAAAGCTTTGTAAGTACTTGTTTCAGTTAAGTAAGTCATGAGTCATTTTTTGTTTTCGTCAGTTTCGACATAGTTTCAGCTGCTAAGTGTCTAGTTTCAGCTACTGAGTGTCTAGTTTCAACTGCTAAATGTCTAGTTTCAACTGCTGAGTGTCTAGTTTGAGCTGCTGAATGTCTAGTTTTAGCTGCTGAATATCTAGTTTAAGCTTTTGAGTGTCTTGTTTCAGTTTTGAGTTAGTCTTAGTTCTTACTCATTTCAGTTATGAGTCTTGAGTCTTGAGTTTTGATGTTTTTGTTGCCAAGATGTTGATTCCATATTGCCTAATGGATAAGGCACTGGTTTGCTTCCCAAAGATCTGCGGTTCTTGGCACCTCCAAGGAGCTACCATCCCCAATGGAGCCAATGTTAGTGTCAGTATTTGAAGCCTTCCATCAGTGATAAAACATGCTCTTACAAAGTGATTTTAGGGTATCAAGGTCAAATTTTGTCATTTCAGTGTGTCTTCAAGTAAAATTTGGTCACTGGGTATTAGGTCTAGGATTTGTTTTCACTCCTTCCAAATTCTTCCAAGTATTGGTCTATGTCACCATTCAGATGAGTGTACCATCATTCAGAGAGTTGTCATCATCATTTCAGGTTCCAATGGATCATTTCACACCTTGTTCGTGTTTCAGTTGCACTGGGTAAGGCTCATTTCCCTCTCCTAGGGTTTTGAAAGTAATTTCTCTTGGATGGTCAAATCATCAAAAAAACTTATATCGTGATGCTCATTCACCTTCCCCTATCCTTAATGTACCTTCTTAAGCACTTCCCATCATTGATATCCCTCAAATTCATCATTTTCCCACAAATCCTAGCTTCCTGCTACAATTTGACAATTTTCTAGGCTAGGCCTGTGTTTTTCCCTTTTGAACCCCTTTCCCTCACTCAACATTTGGAATTTCACTTTCCCCTACTTCCTAACATCCCTCCCTACTTCCCAAAACTTTCTCAAGAATTTAGAAGCCCCTTATCCCCTTCATTTCATTTCATTTCGAAAAATCCCCTGTTCCACACATCGAGATAGGTTTTACTCAAATGATGTTTCTG